>JAQGBY010002510.1:0-22749 GCA_034698785.1 Mycogona germanica
AGGTCTCGGTCGGGAATCGAACCCGCGATCACGGGAATAACAGCTCGACACGCTAATCATTACACCACCGAGACCCCCGAGGTCTCCTAGTTGCGCTACATGTTTGTCTACATCGTTTGTATATTTCACTTTCTCTGCATTCTTCGAATTAACATGTACAAAAATGTAGTTTAACATGTAGTAAAAATAAATTATCATGTTTTTAGTCGTTTCTCCTAGTTTACACCGGCTTTTGTTGTTGTGCGGTAGTATAGCATTCAAAAATTGAAATTTGCCCATTAGTGGAGTGGAAGTGTGAACAACCTGGCATCTCTCCATTTTTTTTTTCCGTTTGCTTTTTCTCTATACCGGATGCCGGTCGTGGTTGTAGTTTTTGTGTCCCACAGGCCGCCGCTTGTTAATCCTCTACAGTACTGTATACTCCGGTCGAACAGGTGATTGGCTTGTTGCCGACGGGGCGTTGTACACCGAGCCTATCTACATGCAAATTATACACTGCAGGCGAATACCTGTCCTCCTGAGACTCAACAGGCGATTTGAAATTCGGCCATCAGCCGCACCACCATGGTCATATTACAACTTCGATAATATTCTTGTTTTGACTCCTTGTTACCTATTCGACGATTCGCATCAGCTTAAAGATGTCGTTTACTAACATTTTCTGGAATCACTTTGTCAAATTACTCTCATCTAGAATAATTTTATGTATAAATCTACTTGATTGGTTGAGAGGTCTCGTGAGAAGACTGTCCATTCCGCTGGGCACCATGGTGTTGTATTCCTTCGGGTAGTCAACTTTTTTTGTGTGTCGTTCGTAACCGATTATCGGGTGCTGTTCCGTCAAGTTTTGAACTTGTCTGGTCGTTTGAATAATGCTTTTTGTGTGTCATTGCGGGTGGACAGGTTTTTTTATGGTTATTGGATGGAAATGGGCGCGCTGCGACTACAAAAAAGCGTGTCTCCAATTTCCACTGTTACCTGGAACGAATGTACTGCTATTTTCATCTGATTATTACTGGTTCTTCGCGTGTCCAATAGTCCGAATGTCCCCATTGATGCCCTTATCACTCGTAGTTCGCGGAACTCCAAATATTTTTTTAAACCCGCTAATGGGTGGACAGCTTGCTTGATCCTAGGAAGATATTGATGTTCCAAAAGAAGACTTATATTCTCCACTTCAGCTTTCACAATCGTGATAAGATTGGACGCTTCTTGAAATTGAGACCGCGCTTGGTTTCCTGAGGTACAGGTTGAATTGCTTTAAAAAGAAAAACCCAAACCTCGAGCTGGCTTCTCGGTTCTCTCGCGAAAATATGGATCCGTCGTAAATTTAAAAAGTACAACGCACCCCCTAAATAGAGCATGCTGGAAGCGAGCGTGCTGGCAAGTCTCTGAACACTGTTGTCTAGAGAACAAGTCGTCAGTTGAGAGTGCCTGGAAGCCTTTCACCGACCGACTGACTGACTGCTACATAGCCTAGGCAATATACAGTGCATGCAGTTGACAGACAGGTTTATATAAGTGTTATTGCTGCGGTTGAATGTGCGCGGCTGACCGCCGTGACGAAAGGGGTGTGTTTGTGCGTGTGCCAACACCAAATGTGCCGAAATTGACCATTGCAGGGGGGACAATTGCAATTGGTGTGCAGTCTGCAGAAACCGTCCGAACCAATTTTTAGATTGAAGATTTTAGAGCATTTGTTCTTGCAAATTTACATGTACAGTGTAATTTGGATATTAAAAAATGATTCTACCGTCAGAAAATCACATGGAAGTCACTTGAAAATATAAATGTGACCTAGTTCTTTCATAGCGTTAACTTTTATGAATGTCGTTCACATTTTGTATTGCTCATGTTGTGTTGTGTTGTGTGCTGAATGCACACAGTTTCTGAATACGTATTGCAACGCGATTAAAAAAAATAAGGGCGAATTTGATTTGAGTACTGTACTCTGTATTCAAGCATAATTTGTTTCGTGATTTGTTTTGTGCAAAAATGTTATAATTTACGATTTTCATCTCTTTTTTTCTGTCTAGCCATCCGGGTCTTGGGTCACCGTACACAATCTCAAGAGTTTGAGCGACGGCGGTATCTTGGATCGAGATGACAAACTCAACGATGTCGCTGACGACAGGGAACAGGTGAGAATTCGAGTTTGAAAATTGTATTTAATTTATGTATGCTATGTGTTTGTTCAAATCAAACGAAATTGGTTCTTCGGATCTCCTTCGGAATGACTTGTCCTGAAATTCTCAGTTTGTCCTTTTTATGTTTTTATTATTCGGCGTGTGGATATGTTCATAACAAACGCGGATAAAATGAATTGGTGTCAAAAGATATGAAGTCTTTATGATCACATTAATGGTCGTATGGCAGTTGCCGCGTTAACACTTAAGGTCATACGGGTGAAACTATCATTAGAGTGTTATGGGCTATTTCCTGCTCGTAATCGCAGCTGATCGCTAAAATTTAATTGTCTAGAACTGCGTGCTCTGAACTCGACAGTTTGACAACAATGAATCACTGCCGTCATGTGCAGTTGGTCCGACATTTGGAGTTTTTCCTATCTTGGTAACTTGGATTATTTACTGTTTCAGTTTGTCTTACATCGTTTGAATTTCAAATGCAGGATAAGATGTTTTTAGAAAAAGACGAAATTGCGATGCAGTCCGTTTTTACACTGCGGTTTCTGAACGTTTTGAAGGGGCGCGTTAAGAAAAAAATGATTTTCTAGGAAAATTTAATTTTTTCTATCATTTGAGGTTGGCGATGCGGTTGTATAATTAGTTACCGTGCCGTTTGTTTTTTTGTACACGACTGCAAATCACTTTCGAAATTATAATACTCGAAACGTTGGCCGGTTTCCGCTTGTCGTTATCTGTGAAGCAATTATAGTTGAACAAATTGCATATTATTATTATCTCTGCGGATAAACGCCATGAGATTTTACAGATTTAGGATATGCTGTAATTGGAATTTTATCGCAACGCCTTATCTCGAAGAAATGCAGTGGCAATTTCAAGCTGTGATTCAGTAATTTTACTTCCTCTCAATTAACCATACAAAATATACGATAAAATTATTTAAAAAAAAAATTTAAATATGGCTCAAGCTGAAGAAATGTTTCTCGATTATTGCACAAACAAAGGCATACAATAATAATCATAGTCAACCGAGACACTATTATCAACTCTTAAGAAGCGAGCGCTGATCTTTGTATTTTAAGGTTAGCAAAAATGACGTATCATCACGAAGCGCAATAAAAGAAATTGCTGCTATATGGATTGTGGAATTTTTTTGAATTGTTGAACCATTCCACAGTCTCAGATAGCTTGAAAATTTGAAAATGGCTAATTTAATTGCCAGTCCAGTTCGACCAAGTAAAATCTTTGACGACGCGTTTGGCTTTCGGAAGGTTCTTGAACCTTGATTAGTTTAAAGTGTACATATGTTTAACATTTCAATTAGTTACCGTAGTCACTGATGTACGGTCCGAGACATGCATTCTACTAGCTCTAGGGCTAAACTGTCCTCTTATTTTTGCTGACTAAATTGTCGTTTCTGTTATTTTCCCTAGATCATCGCCATTTATGAGGAGCAGAACGCGCCGTACCTGGTCCACAATGGCGGCGACGGGACCAGCACCAGTTCGGTCGGAACGGACAGTCCGGACATCTTCCAGACGGACGAGGCCAAGTCGAGTGGTCAGCCGCCCTGTCACACGGATGTGGAGAGCCTCGGTGACTGTGTGCCCTCCGGTAATTTTTTTTTATCGCTCGTTTGTCATAACGGAAATAATTGTAGAGGGAAAACAAATCGACCATTTGTTGTTGTCTGGCCCCTATCGTAATTTACGGATGGAGAAGGGGGGTGGAGTTGAATCCAGACGACCCGCCGTTCCAGTGACACACAAATGAAAATGATGATTGGTTGCTTGACCCGGTGAGCGTTCGTGTCGGTCCAACAGCTCCCTGTGGGACCGTGTCCTGAATTCTTTATTATTATTTATATTCAAATTGAGCATTGATATTGCCTTGTTTTGAAGTTTAAAAATAATTTTTAAATGTAGCGTCATCCTATATTATAAAAGGAATTGTCATTAGTAAGATTCAAAAAATAAAAATTGCCTATAATTGCGAGTAATTCAAAATTTCATTTTATCTTTTGGTACAATATGAATAAATATTGAACCGTCCGGTGAACAAGATTAATTTCAAATTTCTATAAATGGATTTTTTGACATTTCACTGCTTGGGAAGTAAGGTTCGTCAAATTGAAGAACGTCTAGGTTAAGGAGTGACTATAATAAATGTTTAAATCTTGCATATGAATTACGCACATCGTATTTTTTTTATACACCAAATGACCAATTTTAATATCCCTGGCCGCCTATTTACGTTGGTGACGTCTGCAGTTTACGATTTTATAATGGTCGGGCGTTTAACAAGATTCACTGCAGGGCAACGCAAGGTCAGCCCATGAGAATCAGTTCCACTCGGTTAAATTTCAGCCCCGATAACTATCTGTAATCGTGCGGCATTTGTGGGAAGGAATTCTCGCGTTTCTTTTCAATCTCGATAGCAATATGCATGTGTACAAGGGTGATTCATTGAAAACCTGGCTGGCTGGTGGTCGAGGATCAATACTTTTAAGTTATTGATCGATTTTTTTATTTATTATTAGAAGGGTGCATTCGTCAAATGCCAATTAAAATTGATGGTTTAAATTTGTTTCTGTCAACAACATTGTAACAACACAAGCTCAAAATTCGATGAACAAACTAGATCAAAAAAAATATCGACGAATTTGTCCGTCAACATTTGGTGTAATGTCAACAAAAATCTTGATTGACATGCGATACATTATCCCTTTCTCTGATTGATGAATTCAAATCGATGTAGAAATAATTTTTCATTAGTAAATACAAACCTGTATGAATTACCCCCATAATCACCCTGTATGTTGGCATAGGTGATGAAATGTCTGTTCAAACGCGAAAAAATGTCTATTCAAACGCCTTTACAGCATAGAAAAATGTATGCCAAGTTTGATTTGGTGCCACCTGTAATCTGCAAACAATATGAGAACCATTTTTTTGTAACCCGTTCACTTTAGAAATGCTGTCTCGAACGACAACCCTAGGAATTATTTATTCACATAATTTCATGAATTCGTTTTGGAAGTTATGGTTATCAAAATTACTCATATGTCCCCCTAAATTATTACTCATGTAGCATTTCGAAACGGTTGCAAGAGAATTACAATCGTATTGCAGGAAGTTGTGTGTACAAAAACAAAATCCTCTCATTCCGTATTATTCTCATACTCAAAACAAAATTATTTATAAGTGCACTTTGCTCCGTATTAGAAAACCCAAATTCGGATTGATCAAATGCATTTTCATTCAATTACGAATAATTGATTGTCCTTATTTATTATTTTGGGTAATTTCGCCTCATAGTCGTGCACCTGTTTGTGTACATGTTTATACACTGAAAATGTTTGATAGAAGAGTGTTGTTTTCATAATAGCGAAAGTACCCATCTCGTCTATGTGCCCGGATATAGATTTATTATCGATCACAGATCGAACAATTATTTTCCTATTGCGTCCACCTGTGTTGCGAAGAACGGATGTGTTTGTCGTTAACCCTATTGGTTCATTTAATCCACCCGACACCGGATTCGTTTTGACATTAAGGTGTCAATGAGCTACTCCTATTGTGGACTCCTTGATCCAATACCCAACATCTCTTGCCGGCGCAGACCGGAACGAATAAATAACAATGTCGAGCGTCAACGCAGCCAATCGTGTGGACTGATGTCGGACACAAAATGCAAACGTGTCTCTAGTTTTGACAGTTATTGGGGCTATTTTTACATTATGTCTGTTTCCAACACGCGCAGCCCCATCACAGTTAGAATAACATCGTATTCGTGACTTCTAATTGGAGGTACGCTACGTTATTTTCTGATATACGACCTAGGCCACCGCCACAGTTGAGATCTATTTATACAGGGTGAGATTGAAACTATGGACCCCTTTTATTATTTTTAATAAGTCGGCCAATAATAGTCCGATTATTATGAAATTTGGGGGTAATTGAGAGGAAATTCCAAGACTCAAATTTCAAATTTTGCCGGTGGCGCTTGTCGATTACTTATGCAATTCGCAACAATGTGCGCGTTTGCTCAACTCTGCTGCAAAAATGCCGTTTGCCTAAGATAGAAATGAGACATAACAACAAATTGTGAACTTCTTAACGAGTTTCCGAACAAAGGATCCGGAAAAGAAGCGGACCGATGCTCCATCTGTAAACACTGTGGTCGTTCACAAGTTTCACGAAGGTAGACAGTCTCGGTTTGGTTTATATTTCGTTAAAGATTATTCAAATTTGCCTAAAATCCATATTTTGTTTGGAAACTCGTTAAGAAGTCATTTGGTATCATAATTGTTATGATGTCGATGGTATTTTTATCTTAGTTGAACGGTATTTTTGCAGCAGAGTTTAGCAAAAACGCGCTACAAAGTTGACGTATTGCAGCAGTAATCTGCAATCGGCAAGCGCCACCGTCAAGGCGCAACTTTTAATAGTGAGACATATGAAAATTGAAATTTGAGTCTCGGAATTCGAAAGGGGGATACAGTTGCCTTAATTATGCTTAAGTTTCATAATAGTCGAACTATTTTTGGCCGACTTATTAAAAATAATAGATGGGGGTCCATGTTTTTAGGTTCACCCTGTAGAAATCGTAGTTTAAACGATTCGACATGTACGCACTCCATGTCAAGCGTGAATCATAACTAGTCAGACGTGAAACGCGCTCGGCTCACCTAGTGCATAACGAGCTACCATTTTGAGTGGGGAAAGCGGCAACAGGTTGTGCGGGCAGAAGCCAGTTCGCGGTCAGACCGACAAAACCAGCTTCATCAGTAAGTGTCGTGTGTGTGTGTGTGTGGTTTCTACCGCGCGTATTGTAATTATCCTCGATTTACATGAATCGTTTGCGTAATGGTTCAGGTTATCTTCCGTTTTTTCATGTTTTTTTTCTTCTGTTCTGTAACACGTCGCACTCTCTCTCTCGTCCTCTCTTTCACCAAATTCAGGAATCTCAACGCTGCAAGTGAGACGCGGCAGCGAGCCCGCCCTGAACAGGCTGTCGCCGGTCCCCAATGTGTACCTGGATCCCATGAAGCGGTGGTCGACGGCCGTGGTGCTGGACGACAAGAATCAGAATTTGTCACCCGTCACTCCCGTCAAGGTGGGTTGTATTTGCTGAACCGTTTTTTCGGTGTTCTTTTTTTTTGCTGTTGTCGATTTTTAGACGAAGGGGAGTGAGAGAGAGAGAAAAAACGATACCTTGACGGTTGCTCCGCAACAGAAATAGCCGTGTGTGTGTGTGTGTTTCTGTCGCAAAAAATAATTAAAATCAAGGTTGGTCAGACAATGGTTGTTAACTGCCAGCTGCATGCACATACGGTTGCGTTACTTCCTTTTGGGACTCTTTTTTTCCCATGTTGTCGCTGTCACGGGCAATTTGACGCAATTGCGTAATGGTGAAATATTCTTGGTTGGAATGTTTGTCGGCGTAGTTTCGCAGTGGTCCCTTGGGCGTGAAGGAAAAAACATGTTTTTCGTTTTGAATAAATTTTTTCTCAGTCTTCTATTCGCCGGCATTTGTCCACCCGAATTATTATTTCCGGCTTTCAACCTGACATGTAAAATACGCTTTATTTTTAAATCAACTTTAATAACTACATATTTTTCATCTTAAATACATTCTATCCATTGTGGTAGGCCATTTGGCTGAAAGACCGATTTGTTATTAGACGGTCCCGGGATCGATTCCCGCTCGTTATGCGATGCTCGTTATGTTTACAGGTGTTGCCATTATGCAGGCATCCAGATCTAGGTATCTTCTGCTTTATGAGTACTCAAGTTTCTGGGAACCGCTCTTTGTTGACCAACAATGCAAATATCTGGGTGACATGCTGTCAATATTAGGGTGGGGAAACGTTCGAAGATCGTAAGAGGGAGATCTGTTTAAAGTTGCTGGTCAAAATTCTGAAGGGGGATTGTAATATTGATATTGGGGACTTGATAATAGAAGTAGAAGAAGGGGCCACACTAGAATGGTGAACGAGCTTCAATGTACATCTGCGTCATATTTTAACTCCTATTTCCCTAGAGTGTGTAGACAGTGGAATAGCTTGACAGAGCCTCAATTCCAGAGCCTTTTAAAATAAATCAATTTCTGTCCCCAACTGGT
The DNA here is from genome assembly GCA_034698785.1 of Mycogona germanica. Classification (NCBI taxonomy): domain Eukaryota; kingdom Metazoa; phylum Arthropoda; class Diplopoda; order Chordeumatida; family Chordeumatidae; genus Mycogona; species Mycogona germanica. The sequence goes on from JAQGBY010002510.1 coordinate 8,271, forward strand.
TTTTTCAGCCCCGCCAAACGTCCCTCTCTTGGGGGGCTGCTTGCAGGTAAAATTTGTAATTGTAATTGATAATTTGATTCTCGAATAGTAACCGATCCAGTGCAAAGAGGATAATAAATTCTTTGTTTAGCAAAAGGAAAACTGAAATGATAAATCTCTCTCAATTGACAAAACAGGATAAGAAAAGCTGATTTCTTTATGATTCATTAACTATATTTTATGACAACACAGTTGAAATTTAGGGAAGCCAGAGATAAAATAATTTGGATCACTTTTAGGATATCCGTGATGATCCGAACGACGCAGAAGTGCTCTCCGAACGCGGTGACGGCAGCGGAGAAGAAAAGTCTTCGGCGTTTCTGAGGTTCGCCAGAGATTCCGGACGCCTGTCTGTTTTGGGTAGCAATGGTGCCAGCTACCGTTGGGTGGATGCAGCTGATCGACAAACTCTCAAAGTGAGTACACATGATGATCTGAACCAAATATATAGTGGATTTTGCCGCTCCATTTTGTTTTATCAGTTTGTCGTACCAATAAGAGATTATTTAAATATTTCCTTGATAATATATTTATAAATTTAAAGGGAAATGAAAAAATGAAGTAAAAGTTATTTTTAGAGTTATTTCTAAAAGAAAAATTGTATAATATTTTGAACCAGAGATTCGGGATTTCACATTAGTTCTTATGAAGTTTTTTGTAAAAGTTTTAAGTTGAACCATAGTTCGTGAATTATATATTAAATGGTGAATTCGGGACAGGCCGAATGAAGGAGACGAACCGAGTGGCGAGCTCGCTTTTATGCTAATATTTTACTATTATTTTAATTAGAACTGGTAATTGCGAAAAATATAGACTTTCGTGCAGACCGGGAGTTGAACCCCTCATGAACATACTTCGTGAAATTAAAATTATGGTCACTCTTGTCATTTCACAGCTGTTAGGCAATGGACGACGGGATCCCGTTGGTGGACCCAATTTATCAACGCGAGACAGCTGCAGAGAGCGAGACATGTACGACAGGTACACGATGCATTTCATTTACTCGTATAATGGTTGGCACCGTAATTTGCGTCCACACGCCATTGGGTCACGGTTTAATCACCATTTCACGGCGACATTTTTGGCTAGACTTGCACCATTGTCGGTTCCTTGATCGTGGTACAATTATCCGCAATTTATAAACCGTGCACAATCGGCTAATCTTAATTCCGGTAGTAATGTGGTTTCTGATGTCAGTGAGGCGCTTCATTTTGTAATATTTCCTTTGCGTTTGAACGAAAATTTTAGTGGCAGACTTGTCCCAATTTATTAAAGTTATTATTAATTTAAACTTGGTGTTCCTGCTTTCTAGAAGCCAGCAATAGTAATAGCTGTGTTCAACTGCAAAGTGTCGAATTGATTCAAATACAATTAAATTTTTTTTTAATATTTTCTTTTATTTTTATTATAACTGCAACAATACAGCAAAAGCTTGCCCGCGAAAGTTGTGAAAGGCAAATCTTGAGTACAGTTGTATGACCATTGCTCCTCTATGTGAACATTTAATTCATTTTTGTCCCCAATTTTTTTTCTGAAGGAGCCATTTGGTCGTGCTTCATAATGATGGTGGACCGCTCGGAATTCATGTCATTCCTGAGTACGACGAGTCTGGCAGGTCTGTTGCTTTTTCATTTATCAATACACTAATTCTAGTTACGAGTGGTTATATTCGTGTCTGGATAAGCGTCGTGGCAAAAAATGCGAAGAGCTTCATCGGACTTCAGTGTTGACATGCCATTCTTGCCTCTTTGATTTTTCTTAACAGTTCAATAGTATTAGTCGCTTTGACTAACGTATCAGTGCATGTTTTTAAAGTCAAGTTTGCATTTTAACGTCGCAATAATTTTTAAAACGTCTCATTGTCTGTTGTTCACCTGTTCGCTTTTTGATGTTCTTGCGCCGGACCGTTAAATGTGTTTTTGTTTTGTGTGCGGTGTGTGTGGTTGTTTAGGGATTTCGGGTTGGTGGTTCAAGGCATTGAGCCTGGCGGGAAGATTCACCAGGACGGCCGAATCAGTCTTGGTGATCGAATTATAGAGATTAACCGAAACGGGCTCGTCAATATTACTTTTAATAGGTAATGTACAGTGACTTACGTATCATATTATCTAGTAAATTACAATTTTTTTTCTATGTTTCCCACGTACTTTGAGTAAATTACGTTTGCCAAACCAGTGTATGCTACATTTGGAATCACACTTTCATCGACATTTGTTTTAGAATATACATAGATTTTTGCATAAGTTTACAAACACTGGATAGAGCCGTGTAAAATCGGCGACGAGCTGGCGAGGCTCCATAAATAAGAAAAATAAGGTGACGTCTTTTTTAAAGTAAGTTTCTCAAAATTCAGTTTACCATTCTTATTAATGGAGCCTCGTTGGCTCGTCGTGGATTTTACACGGCTCTCTCCCGTGTTTGGTCACTTATGCTTAAACGTCGATTTTTTGCATATTTTTCGTGTGTGGTTATTTTATGGCCTGTAGTAGCCAACACTCGATTCATATACCTTATTTTTATAGATTTTTGTTTTAACACTTCATGTATTTTTTTGTTTTAATTTTGCATTATTTCAAAACTGTTATGATATCTAGATCTCAATTTTCTGTCAACTAGTCTTAATTTGTTATCGTCGAATGTTACAGGGCTCAGGATATTTTCAAAGAAGCGCTTCAGTGCTCTGAAATCAGGATGCGATTGTTGAAGTATTCGGGTGATGGAAATTCCAGACCACCCCCGCCGGTATTTCCTCGACCCGGCCTGTTCATTAACGGATGTGATGTCGAAACTGAGAACATCGGTCCAGAAAATAACAGTAAGGGTTCCCGATTTCTATAGTGGCCGATTTAATGTTCCTGTAATGAAATCTCGATTTTATGTTTTTGCGGTTCAATTAATTCATCTGCCGTCAGTCACCGGCGGCCGAAGGGAGCAATCCCTTCGAGCGTAAATAAATTATAAATTATTTTATTTTCATTGCGTCGCTGACTCGTGTTATATACAAATTAATATTATGTAGTTTCGAGATTCTCTTTATCATACAGCAAATGATCTTTACTTGGTTTTGTTGTTATTGAAGTGTCTATTTTATTATTATAGATGCTGCAAACAGCTGGGTAACCTCTGTGAATCACACCACCAAGAGCACCACACCTTCCCTCCATCGCAACGCCAACACAATGCTCACATCGAACACCCGAAGGATAGGAAAGAAATATCCTATTGGACTAACGAAAGGTTATTTGACCTTGTGGAATGTTACTTCATTCGGGAGAGATGATAAAACGAGTAGTATATATTAATTTTAGTTGGATATTTTGGCAATTATTCTCGTAACTTAATTTGTGTAGGTCCCAATGGCCTTGGATTCAGCATCACGACTCGTGATAACTTGGCCGGTGGCAACTGTCCAATTTACATCAAGAATATACTTCCGAAAGGAGCGGCCGTGGAAGATGGACGACTGAAGCCTGGCGATAGGCTTTTAGAGGTTAGCGCCTCATTCCGATGTCATGTCAATATGTACCGATCATTCGGCTGGATTTTATTTTTTGAAATTTGTGTGTGTTTGTGCGTCTAGGTGAACGGGACCGAAATGACTGGCAAGTCACAGGACGAAGCGGCCGCTCTTCTTCGTAATGCTACAGCTGGCAGTGTTGTCAACCTCATCGTCTCTAGACAGGAGGTGGAAAGTCCAAATTTGCCGAGGCAATTGGTAAGCGCATTTGGCAGACTTGCATTATGTATTTAGCCTTTATATTACCAATTCGATTGTTGAAGAATGATGAAACGTCGTTTAGGATGTGGAGATATTCTTTGTTTGATGATAATATGCTCTTAACTAAGCCGGGAGGTGGCCTGCTTCACTTGAAAACGTGTGCCGGGGGGAAAAGCCGCACAGAGTGCTGCTAAATTTTAGTTGGAACTGTTATACTGTAACTCCTGTCATGCGCGTACACAGAATATGAACCCATCGCCTCGTCGTCGTTTAATGTTGTTTCCCTGCTCGCAGATTGGTTCAGACTATGGCAGCAATGGTGGGGAACCTCCCCATCCCCCCGTGATGCCAGCTGCCTCGGCTTTAAATGACCCCGTAAGTTGTTTCCAGCTTCGTCAAAGATGGTGGTGACTGGTAATGGTGGTGGGATAGCAGCAGCCATTGGTCTACACTAACCTTCCATGAAACAATACTTGTTTAGCGCATTAACATTGACTTTGTGGTGATGGCAATGGTGGCGGTCGCTAACCTTTCAATTTCGGGTTGCGACTGAAAGTGCTTCTATGAAATTCTAAACTGCAATTAACAATCTTGTCAGGAATTATGATTCCAGTGTATCTTTTATGCAACGCTATCGTTTATGAAAATATTCTTTGGTCATTAGTTATTCATTTTTGTAATCCTAATGATCATTCGACCATCTTTTACTCACCTTGGTATTTCTAATGACCATCTTTGACTCACTTTTTGTTTGGATTCTGCAGCCACACAACTAATATATTAGCTATCTAGCTGATCTATTTAGTCGAAAATGACATTTCAAGAGGCTGAAAATCCATCGGCTAGTAAACCATTCTCTCCTATTCTGATCTTCTCCTTCAGTTTTGTTGGTTTTCCTATCTGTCGTGATCTCTTGCGTAGAATCTTAATTTTCTACGCCCTTGTTATTTTCTTCTGCAATTGCATTTGAACTTATTCTGATGTTTTAGCCGCCCGAGAAGATCACCGACGACGGGATGATATTTCCCTGGAAGCACAGAGAACTTCTCACCTTGGAGATTCCTCTTAACGACACCGGGTCCGCGGGGCTGGGCGTCAGCGTGAAAGGGAAGACGTCGACTGGGCCCAATGGCACAGTTGATCTTGGCATATTCGTCAAGTCGGTCATTCACGGTGGCGCTGCTTCCAAAGTAAATAATGCCTTGAAAATGAATTTGTTATAGTTGTACTGCACAAATGTGTGCCGTTTGTGGAGTCTTATCAAAACGAGAAGGCTTGGGATCCGCAGTAGTTAATATTCGTATTGTCTCGTAGGACGGTCGATTGTGTGAGAATGACCAGCTGGTTAGCGTGAACAGCGTTTCACTACTGGGTCGCGCCAACAGCTTCGCCATGGAGACGCTACGCCGTGTCATGCATCAGGAGGGCCCAAACCCCGGTGCCATTACACTCACTATCGCGCGGCGAGTGACTCCGACCGGCTCCGCCGATCGCTCCCTCTCGTCTCACCTCCAGTCGTCGACGGCATTCTCCTCCCTCTCTGCTCGGACTAACCACGATCCGCCGTCCAGCAACAGCAACAGCACCACCACCACTACCGGCCTAACCACCAATGGCAGTGGCGGCGGAGGGGGAGGATCCGGTCTTCGGGTTCTCACACCTACTTCGGACGCTGTGTCTGTGGCCTCCTGCTCCACCAGCACCACCACCGACTCAGAGCGGACGACGGTGTTTCGGCCATACGGACGATCCAGCGGTCCGACATCGGAGCAGGAGCGGCAACGTCAGCAGCGACACTTTGTCAATGCGGCAGGCTACGGTCACATCGAGGACAAGGATCTCGGTACAGACTCCTATCCGAGCCCTCTGCGCAACCCCATCGTGGACCGCATCACCGGTCAGAAAAGCGGCCAGCAGCAACAACAGCAGCAGCCACGCAATGAATCGTACTATCAGGCGTGTCATGACAGTTGGACCAGTAGTCCCCAGCAGGCGCAAGGTGGCGGTGTGAAGCAGTACGTGGCGGAGCACCATGTGCCTCTATCGCCGCCACAGTTGCACCAGCATCACCAGCGGATGCAGCAACAACAAAGGCATCCGTTGGGCGGAATGACGTCGCCCACCATCAGTGCTGGCCTCGACGATTCAGTGATGATTGAGGACGAGTATGGTGGAATGACTCGGCAGGTGAGATTTGGTGACAATTGGTCGAATCATTTGTATGGTTTGTCGTGAAAATGTCATAATAAATTATATTTTATATGTATTAATATATTGTTCACACACGACTATGTAGACTATAAAGTTTTTTGAATTTACAATTAGATGAACTGATGTATCTCTGTGAATAGCTAGTTGAGATATTGAAATGAAATTGCAGAATTATAGGCATCATTCCTTTCCTCGCAGGGACCGAGAAACTCTGAGCAGACGAATTCCTTGTCAGCTGTTCCACCTGGAATGGGCCCCACGAATGTTCTGAATCCAGCCTACGTCAGTCAGTAAGTTTATCTAGTAATTTATTGCCCCAATATCTTCAAGCTTTGTCTTCGTGGGACTCGTAATTCGCATCAATTCCTCGCTGCCAATAAATGTAACTGTCGACAGGAATATCTTTTTAATCGAATAATATCGTGGCAGGGCTTCTCTGGATGAAGACGCGGCAAACTTCGACAGGGACGGCTTCGGCAGGCAGAGTATGTCCGAGAAGCGCAACGCCCAGTTAGACGCTCGAAACACAGACACCTGGCAACGTAACAAGAAAGCTCGCGAGGAAAAGGGCAAGAAAAAGGGAACGGGATCCGGCGAAATTGATACTTCAGGTTCGGATGGGATTAAATCGAGTCCATTTGTTGTTCTGTTGCGAATTTATTGAAAACCACCGAACAGCTCACCGAAAAGTTGTTCAAGAATTTTGGTTTGGTCCTCTTTTTTAGACGGAAGCCCTCATAGAAGTAGTGGGCATTTGGAAATGGGATCAACAAATCTGGTTCGCTCAAATTCTGCAGATTCGTTGATCAGTGTCTCAAAGATGAATCGAACAACAAATGGATGTAAGTAGTATTTGCATGTACTTGTCCATTATTTGATGTGAAAATCTTCATTTATAAAAACAGTATGAAATTTAGAAATTCGGACAATAACAGCATTTTTGTTTTTATCGATTGGGAGAACGGATTTGAACAATTTTCATGTTGATGGTTACATAATAATGATTTTAAATATAAAATGTCGTCAAATAACAGGTGGCGGAATAAAAAAATCTAACAGTCTCGAAAGCATTCCAAACGACAGTGAAGGCGTGTACGGTAGGCAGTCTGGTGGAAATGCTCCGGGTCGAAATAGGGGTTGCAACGAAAGCTTTCGAGCTGCCGTCGACAGATCTTACGACGCTCCACCACTCGAACCTGGAGAAACAATGGATACCTGTGAGTGTTCATTCGAATTAATAAACCAACATCTTAAGTATATCTTGTTGCAACATTTTTTAAATACTCGAGCATCAATTTAAGTTCCTTGCGCGGAATAAATATTATTTTTACGAACCAACCGATAATCATTTCTTAATCTCTATATGGTAGTTTGTGGCGATACATAACACAAAACAATTCCTGCACAAGAATTTTTGAATACTCATTTGTTTATAATTATTCAGTGTTTTGGGGAAAATTTGCATGCACTTATTTATAAAGATGCTGTTTTTGACGCTTCAGTGGACGAAGAAAGTGAAAGCGGAAGTTCGAGTAACGTGGGCCGGGGCAGCTTACGACAAGGTACACCCGTGAATCTCGTTCCTGGACCGGGCGGTGAACTCATTGGCGAAGATGGTGTTCGTTTCGGTAGCAAGAAGGAAAAAAAGAAGGGATTCATTAAAAGCCTGTTCAGGTTAGTTGTTCGCTTCGCTTTCTTATTAAAAAATTAATTTTTGTACTCTTAAAATAATTCTCTAGTTGGAATTTGCGAAATTGTTTTGATGACCTCTTTTAAAATAACGTTCGTTTGTGGTGCGCACAGGATTGGAAAAGCTAAAAAGGAATCCAACAGTAAATCCAGACAGAATGCGATTTTAGGGATAGAGAGCAACGAGCACTATATGAAGATCGACCCTGACGCCATCTATGCCCAAAAGGTTACCGATGAGGAACAGGAAAGGTGAGAACGGAGGACAGTGCCGACTGAAGAGTATTGTTTTCAACAAAATAAGTATTATCAAGTGATCATTAGCAAGTGATTACTTTGTCAAAACAGGTGACACGCTTTTTGTTGTCTCCTTCATAATTTAATATACGAGAAAATGGTTAAAAAAAATTTCGCAACTGTATTTCAGGCATCAATTGGAGCTGCAAAAAAGAATGGCAGCTCCGTCCGCGGCCGACTGGAAACAGAAGGCTGGTGAAACTATTTCTCCGCCAACGGACCAGTACCAGTCGCAGCCGTCCTCGTTATCTGCTGCCAACAGTGGTTCCAACAACATCAACAATAATAACAATCTCCACCACCACCACCATGCCGGAACCACTACACCGGCGATCGTCGGTCTGGTCGGTCCGGGACACCACCTGGCCCCCACATCCCGTCTCGCCGCCTATCAAAATGGCACCGGCAGCATAAGGCCTCCGCCGCCGCCCGTCCCCACTCACGGCGGCGGCGGCGAGAATGTGAACGCGGCGCCGCAGCCCGTGTCCGATGCGCCGACGGGCTCGTCACGGCACGACAAGATCAGCCAATTGCGCGCCCAACATCAGAAGAAGCACGTGGAGCGACAGGGGCACTATCCGCAGGACGACCGCGAGGAACGACTGCAGAACCACAGCCAGGAGCAGGTCGATCGCAAGGTCAGTAGCGCCACCTCGAAACTGCAGCCGGCAACTTTGTCCTCGCGGCACGAGACGCTCACTCAGAGTTTTACGTATTACCTGTAGCGTCAGCGGCGACTAGTTCGAATGCTCGGGTGCCACCTTGTCATTCCAGATGGATTGATATTGACGTGAAATTTCGTATCGAATTTCGAACAATTTTTCAGAACTTTAAGAACCTTAGGGTGAAAATATTTTTTATACGACGAATTTGGTTCGACTCGATATTTTTTTTATCACGGAACCTCTCCCTGGAGGTTAGGATGATATATTTTTTACGTTCCAGCTGAGGATCACTTGAAATTGATTCTCAATTCATCATTTAAAGACATTCGGCCACCACTTGATATTTTGGCCATCAGCCGCCATTGCGTGGAGAAACTTTTTCTTTTCGGATGCGAATCGTCCTAGTGGAATGTGAACCTCGACATTAGATAATTAGATTTTTTAAAATTTATTTGTTATTAAATGTAAATAATATCGAATATTTTTATCAGCCCCGTGACTTATGTCAGTCGGAAAAAAAATATTTTGTTTACCATATATCTAAACCTTAAAATTATTGTAAATATGTTGAATCAACACGTTACTTGGAATTTGGTGTATATTGAAGTAGGATTTTGGCTGCTGATTTCTTTCGTTCTAATATTCTTATATGATCAAGTTCACGTAGATCTTTGTAAATTTTTCATTAGCCATTCATTGTACAGTGTCATGCGTCTTTTATAATTATTCCAAAACTCTGATCATTATATCATCATCTCTCACGATCATATCTTTTGTCTTGACGCGTACTTTTTCTCATTTTCGATATTAATGAAAACTGTTTTTAATTAGATAAAATGAACTTGGATTGCAAATTGTGTTTGTAATATTATGAATGGACTAGTGAAAATGAATATTTAATTTTTTTAAAGGTATTCTTTACCGAAGAATTTTAATTATTACTAGTTAAAGAAAAGACAATGTAAAAATAAATCATTCCGTAGTTTCAATTAACGAACTTAAAATGTGGTCATTTCCTATATGTAATTTGGGTCGTATTAGACATTGCATGTAGCTGTTGCTCTGATTAGAAATAATTATTTGGTTTATCAAACTTGGTAAATTTCCCATTAACATTAGTATAGCACAAACAGATTTGCGTAGTATGACGAGAATGGCAGCCCCGCTTTTAAATACTCTTTGGGTCTGATGCAAATGACAGTTGACGCCACATGTATACATGTATAAATTATTGCATCGAAATTGAAACATTATTGGTAATATATTTTCAGAATGAAAAACCTAGTATTCTTAAGAAGGTGAGTTGAACGTTTCCCCAAAAATCCTTATTTCTCAAGTTTTAAGTTTTTTTAAAGTTCCCTGACACTGTCTCTTTTGTCCCACCTCTTTTGTTTTTCCTCTCGAATGAGTCACGTTAAATATATTAACTGAATCTAGCATAATAAAAGTGATCGTTTCGTATATAAAACATTTTTTTTGCATGCTGTTATTAATAATTCTCAATATTCTAAAAATTAAAATCGCTGTATATACGATGATATACAATGAAAATATAATGTAGTCTGTATTATGTAAATTAATATGCCACGTATTTGTACATTTCTAAGAATTGTCATCTCTAATTAAGACTCATAAACTATCTATCACGTTAAAACGTTGTTTCCTGTGACTCAATTTTTTTTAGCTTCAGACATGATCTCTTTCAAAGTGCATGATTATTCTTTCTGCTTACTTCATACGCGTCTTTTGAAATTCTATCGTTTTCTTGCTGTCTTTTTCACGCATGACCCTCTTCGCATGTGTGTCGATTCAAAGTATTTTTTTTCTTCTAAAATAAGAAAAATCTTTCTCCCCTCTCTTGAATGTCTCATTAAGGTATTTTATTTTACTATTTTGTGCACATTACTCTATTTCGATCGATTAGTTTTGGCCTGGAGAAGGGTTAATAACGCTTGAAGGGAGCAGACGCAGCTGCCGCGGCTTCTCACATGAATATCAGGTAGTTTGCTTAACCTCACAACCCTTCGCCAATAATAACCCACCTTCATCGATGCACGACAATACATCAGCGCTACCTTTTTTTTTTACTAGTGCTGATAATATAAAGTGGTGAAATAGACTTGGACATGCCACAAAGATGTGGTTTTCAAATGCCTAGTCACGAATTCTATTGTTGACTAAACGCTTAAAGTAGCATTGTAAAAAATATGTTTGATGTTGTAATATAGAATTATTATTTTAGAATCCTTTTGTTTCTTGTGCATTGAATTGTAATAATTTTGTTTCTGCCCCGGCATAGCACTACGAAACAGAGGTGGTGCACAGCAGATCCCACAGCTATGACTTGTATCAAGAAAGGTAAGAGCATTCGCTTCAAACGTAACTGTTTTGATTAAATTATCAGGTGTGCTCCTGAAAAGGTTACTCCTAAATTGTTATATAGGCTTCTAACAACCACAGACGTTAAGGCAGACTTCTTTTAAAATAATGCTATAAGACAATGTTTTTAAATGTGTCCTAAAATATCAAGAGTTGTTTGCACAAACCTGCAGAAATCTTTATATAAAAATTGGCGATCTTTCTCTGAGCGCCCGCAATTTAAAATATATTTTCTTGAGGAACATGTAAAAACTGAAACACCAATAGAACTGTAATCCAAAATTTTCATTTTCACGCAGGCCACGAGCACCGCCGACCGCCGAGTCCAAACCCAACAACAAGTACAGTCACTACATGAACTACGCCGAGATCCAGCAGCACATTCTGCGCCAGCAGCGTCCACGACCGACGGCTCCCGTGCCGGGCAACCGCAAGGAGCGGCCGGTTTCCAACTACTACGAGTACGAGAGCATCCAGCCCACCTACAGCATCGGTGGTGGCAGCAGCGTGGCCACCGCGGTGGTGGTGTCCGTCGCCGGCGACAGTGGCGCCACAACTTCCGTCAGACATCACCACCACCAACAGCAGCAGCACCAGCAGCAACAACACCACCACCATCACCACCAGGTGGCCCCAACGAACAATTACCCAGCGCCGGTGGCGGCGTTCGCCGGCTCCAATCACAGCTCACTTAGGAGTGGACACGCCCGACCAGCGTTCGCCAGTCAGCCGGCAGACAGTCGTGGCAGCGGTCATCATCATCACCACCATCATAATCCCATCAACGGAAACGGTGACGCCGGAAGTCACCGGACGGCATTCAAGGCTGTCGCCAGTAATGGGAAACCGGTGGCGGCGGGAAGAACGGTGTCGTCGTCATCGTCGTTGACGACCAATCAGAGCAGACCTTCTTATCACGTGGCGCCATCGGTGGCGCCGGGCCCCAATAAGTACATGCCACAACAGCAACACCAGCACGCGGTGAGGAACGCCACCTGCGCGACGAAAATTGTGCCCAAGCACGCGGATCCGATGGGCAACAAGCACGGCCGAGGTGGCGCCGGGATGCGGGATCCCTCGTTGGCCGGTTCCAAAGTGTGAATTCGCGCGACGAACGTCTCTTCCGTTTTGTGTAAAAACTGATTGAAACAAAGTGCCATTTTAGTTAACGAAATGAATGGATTCACATTCAATCTGTTGGCACCACCTGTGACTGAAGAAAAAATATTTAACGTCAAGGAAACCGTTCGATTAAGCAAACTTAGCTATAAAAAATAATAATAAAACCTGCTGCTATCATGCGATCATAATATGAAAGATTGTTCTATCTGTTACTGCCTTCGAATGTGCCTGCCTCTGGTGTGGTGGCATCTGAAATGGTCCGCAGTAAACCGTCCGATTTATAACTATTGTGATACATTTCAATCGTGATTCCGGCCAACATATAAGCTGCCTTCAGCATTGTGGTTTTTTTTTTGGCGGGAGTTCATAGATCTGGCAACTAAAGCATCAATCCTTTGATGACATCACATTGAACGAATAGTTGGAATTTCGTGTCTTAAGAAACTCACAAGTTATTTTTTTTTTTAAACTCTTGTTTCATTTTTTGAACACTGGGACAGATGTATGCAACGTTTTTATTCTGGCCTGCTATTCAGGATTTATTTTTAAAAAATAAACCCGTTTATCCGCGATTTATTTTCTTCTCATACTCGTTTTTAATGCATTTGTAAAAATACTTGAAGCCAATTACAATATGATAATTACTGACATAGTGGTGTTCCGTCTGATGTAGATAACCACATTTGATAACACCGACTGACCAGAAAAATGGTGACCTCTCTTCTCATTTCACTTATGTGGATTTTGGCAGCGCCACCTGCTGCATCTTTGTACTTAGCGGTTATTATTAATTATTATTTGGTTTTTACATTCCCCCTTTTTTTTTACACAAAAACACACTAATTTATTCGTCCTGTGTTCCAAAAATATAAGGCAGCGCTGTATAATATTTTTATTACTAACACTCGATTGCCTTTTTGGAGTGCGACCCTCTGGTGGTCTTAGATTACTGGAGAACAGTTTGTGTAGGCGAGTATATTTGGACATTGTCATGATTACCACTGGAGTATTGTTGTGAAAATGGATTTTCATCTTTGTAGTTCATATCTTTGACCGAATTATGTAAAACTCGGTTTGTCGATCTGTGTAAGGAAAATCTCGTTTGATGCCGTGGTGCCAATATTACCCACATTACTTAAAATTTTGGCATTGCTTACAATCGATTCCATTGTTCAAGTATGTAGTCAATTTGTTTTTTTTTACGTTATGACCAGCCGCACTTTCCGATTATGATTCTTATTATTATAACGTTGTGACCTTAAATGAGCGCCTACCTTTTGCAGTAGCAGTAATGTTACTTTTTTCATGTTTAATTTTAGAGCATTTTTTTATACTTAAATAAGAAACTCGGCACTAAGAGTACAATATTCATGTACAGATCTGACAAAACTAGAAAATGTAAACGATGACGCGATTTGTTCACATATCTTGATGGACGTTATGTTTGTCTTCTTCCATATTGCATCATATCTGTTTCCAAAATGATTGGGCAAAAGTTACTGATTTATTCGACGAAATTCGATATCCATATGACAGCATCAATGTGTAATTTGTTTTCTCAAACTCATTTATTAATCCAGTGACAGTCTTAAAACGACCGTGTGCGAAAATCACATCGCATAATTATACTTATATTTGTTCCGGACGTTGGAACTTCTTTAAGGAATCGGTCGTCTTATTAATTTCTGAAGTCTGTGTCGGTTACGAGCCCGTATATTTAACGAGTGCTCGCAGTTTTGCATTGATATTGGCAGAATAAGTTCGCAACAGCTTATGAATTACTATTAAATTGTACGATTCGTTAATTTTTTTATTCGGATTACTAATCGTGGTTTTTGACAGTTTATACATCACACCAAAGTCTCAACGCAGACTGTTGCGGTACCTTATGCTAGATGAGTGTAATATGATATTATGGTATAAAATTGCTTAACTGTTCTCGAGGTGACACATGTACTGTACATAACTTTTGTCTCGTTTGTCACATCATCAACGTGTGAACCAGCCATTTAAATACCAGAAGAGGTTTTTTGGTATCTCATTACAATATATTGCATATTATAAATGATGAAATCCGTCCAATTTGAATAAGTCCTTTTTAATTCCATGTTGCTATTATCTGTACAAATGACTTGAAATAATAAATTAATGGGAGTTGAGTTTGACTCTCGCGTTATACCCGAATCTGATGTTTTTGAACTCATGCTATTTGCAATTGCAGTACCTCTTGATGTGTTTTTCTGCTAGGTTCAATTTTGTTTTAATATGAAGTTTGAACTTAGATGAACATAGTAGGAAAGAAGTTTTTTTAGTTTTCTTGTTTAGTTTCAATCACTAAAGGTAAAAATGTCAAAAAAAA
>JAQGBY010002511.1:0-22746 GCA_034698785.1 Mycogona germanica
GATGACACAGAAGATGCACCGGATGATTCAAGTGACAAGAAACCAATGAAGAAGAGTAAATCATCTAATGATGACACAGAAGATTCACCAGTTAAATCAAAGAAAAAGAGTAAATCATCTGCTGATGACACAGAAGATTCACCAGATGATTCAAGTGACAAGAAACCAATGAAGAAGAGTAAATCATCCAATGATGACACAGAAGATTCACCAGATGAATCAAAGAAAAAGAGTAAATCATCTGTTGACACAGAAGATTCACTGGGTGACTCAAGCATAAAGAAAACAAAGTCAAAGGGCAAATCATTAGATGATGGTGCAGGGGATTCACCAGATGACTCAAATGAAAAGAAAAAGAGTGAAACCTCTGATTATGAGGGTGATGCTTCAAGCAATAGAAAACCTAATAAACAATTATTCAAGAAGAAGTGTGACGAGACTGAAGAAGAGCCCAGTGGCAATGAAACTAATTTAAAAGAATCAAAATGTAAGTAACTTGTCATTTATTTTCACATAGGTAGCATTTACTGTAAATGTTGACATGTGGTCTGTCTAAAAAGTATCTGAGCTTTGGCGCCAACATATTTTTTATTTTTAAAACTCAGTGTATGTATTTATTGTAGCACCTGCATCACATACTAAGATTTCAGAAAACTACAATTTGTCAACAGAGACTTTTTAGCTCTCTAATCCACCTATATGGAGGCACAGTAAGTGATCCGATAGATAATAATTGAAATCTAGCAGAGGGCATCCACTTTTACTAGACTTTTCAAGATTTGTTTACAATTAACTTCATAAATAGCTGGTTTCAACTGGAAGTCCCCATCACAACTGCAACACCATCTGCAATGGAAACCCCCATTTTGTATGATAAATGCAAGACACATTAAAAGATTAATGCCTGAAATATCGATAAATACTCAAATTCAAGACCAAGAATAATTACTCAAAATGCAGTCTCGGTTTGGTTTATCTTTTGCTAAAGATCCTTCAAATTAGCCAAAATCCTTCTTTGTTTGGTAGCTTGTTAAGAAGTCATTTGGCATCACATTTTTATCTTGGTTGAATGGCATTTTTGCAGAAGAGTTGAGCTATTGTACTACAAATTGGTGTATTGCATTGGTAGTTGGTAATTGACAAGTGTCACTGTCAAGGCAAAGCTTTAATTGTGATAAATTTTAGTCTCGGAATTCGAAAGGGGATACAGGTTTATTAATTATGCTGAAGTTTCATAATAAACGGACTATTTTTGGTCGACTTATTAAAAATGTTAATTTTTTATGTAAAGTATGTCGCTGAACACCATTTTCAGATTTTTTAAAGCAAAGAAGCTGGTGGACTAATACAATCAATAACGGGTGTAATGCTGTAAAACATTAATAATAAACAGCTACAAGACCATTATTTAAATATTGTGAAAAAAATTTACTAATGAACCTTCGAAAATTACAGACTTTTTAGAAATGCGTGAAATGTAGTAGTGACTGCATTGTGTGTCGAAAATTAAAAACATGAAATAGATAAACCGAGTGGTGTACTCGCTTTTTATAATAATATTTTACTAACTATTTTTCTATTAAACCTGGTAATTGCAAAAGAATATAGTTTCGAACAGACAGAATATTAATCATAAATTAGTTGTCTTCCTGTGTTTTAAATTTTTAACCCAAGATGCAATCACTACTGCATTTTGTGCATTTCTATAGTCTGTAATTTATGTTATTAATGTCTATAATTTTCGAAGTTTCATTAGTAAATGTTTTTCACAATATTTAATCAATGGTCTTGTAGCTATTTTTTGGAACATATCCAGCATTGCACCTATTATTGTCTGCCATTTTTAGAATCGCAAAGCAAAACAATGACATCACATATATGCACATGAACAATGGCAATTCAATGGCAATTCAATCATGTTTCAATCACAGTTAATAAGTGTGTGAAATTTTATTCGATTCAATTAACGTTTTCCAATTTTATTTGTACAATTTTTAAAAAGATTCCTTTTTTTTTTTAGCCCACCATGAAAATTCAGTTTAAATTGATTAAATTGACTAGTGAGCCCAAGGCTAAAAAATAAATAAGAAATAATAATTAACTAATCTCATTCTTTTGTTGCTTAGACCATGATCAAGAGAAGTTAATTCATTGCAAGCAACAAACAAGATGTTAATTCAGATGCTGCCACAAAAGAAATCTACACCATCATATAATTTTAAAAAATAAATGCTGTTCTATGATTAGTTAACAAATTACAACTAGAAATTTCTAATAAATGATACATGAAAACAATTTAATAATTGACGCAAGAAATACTTGTCTTTATCACATGATGAAACTTGTGAAACTGGTGAAATTAGAGGTCACAAACACTTGATGTTTTATTCATAACAGTTGTTTATAATAAACAGTTTTCACATTTGAATCTGCACATGGCAATAAAAGAAACAATGCAGTGCTGCCAGATACAGACTCTCAATAGGGGAAAGGGTGAAAGACTGGGGATATGATTCGTAATTCTAACACATAATATCACTTGCTAATTATTTACAATAAAATTCAAGTTTAAGTTAATGTTTTGAAAAATTCCATCTTGGTGGTTGCATGAAAAATAAATTTAATAACATCCTAAATAGTGAAGGCTTACCCTACTCAAATTTAACAGAATATTTATATTTTGAATATTATAAGTACTATCTCTGAGGTTAAGGCTGGCAACACCATTATTTATTGGTCAAATACAGACCAAATGACCACATTTAAAATGGACGACATACCTTTAATTTTCAAGATATCGGGAAGAAAATACCCACAATTTGTAGCTGATGAACGGAATTTTATTGTAATACAGAAAAAAGTTAATTATAAAAAGAATCTCTGATAAATGCTATCCTTCCACGGTGACACATTCCTGCATGCGATTGTTCAAGTTCCTCATCACATCTTCCAAAATGTCAACAGGAATTGCTGTAATTTCATGTCATATGGCTTCTTTTAAATTTGGAATAGTGTGTGTGGTTTGCAAACGTACACTTTGGACTTCAGGTACCCCATAAGAAGAAATCACAGGGTCGGGCGAGCAGGTTGGCTGCAAAACAGTCATTATTATGAAAAAATGCCTCCATGGCAAATGAACGACGTTGAGCACTCCAACAGGTCATGGTAACTAAACTTCCCACCTTGGGCACTGAATGTGTGTTAAACGACCTTCCTCCATTTACCCACCCAAAACCATGCCTTTTACAAATATGGTCATTTGGTCTCAGCAACCCTATAGTGCCCCAACATAGGATCAATGATATTGCTAATATTTCTCCGATATTTTGTGGAAATATCAGAGGAATATTTGTTGTGTAAAGGCAATAACAGTCACATGATTGACCATTTTATAATTTCAATATTGTTAACCGAGCAGACACTGAATTACCCTTTTCCTTATTTTGAAAAAATGCAATAAAGTGATTCCACCTGTTTAAATCAAATAATAAGCAAAAAAAAAATGATTGGAATGCAGTGCAATTTTTGAGCATGTATTGTCTAAGCTGTAAGAGCTGTGGGTATAAGGGCCGAACCAAATGCTGCAAAGCATCAAAGCAAAGGAAACCAACAAAATAAGGACCATGTGCTACAATATTTACACACAAAAACATTGATGTTTTCAAAAAACATTGCCCAGTTGGCTGTTTCTCACTAAAGCAACTGAAGTACTGATTATTAATTAAAAAAATTTAATTGTTTGATTGTTTTCAATCATTTAGGAGAGTATTTTTTGGAAAGTTTATACAAAGGTGCACTGCCCTTTGCAGCATAATAATTTATGAAGCTTTAACATAGTCATACATGTGCAATGAAAATTCTTCACTAGTCCCATGTTGGTCACTTCAAATTTTATGAAAATCTTATATTTCATTAATGCGCCAAAATACTTCAAGATACCTGAAGTGCCTTGACCTTGCCCTAACTCACATTTAATCGCATTTTATATTTTTGGTAAAACTGCTATGTTTGAAAACAGTAATTTTATTATGAGCCAAAGAATGAAAACACTTATTTTAATTATATTAATATCATTCAATTATTAGCCGATCAGAACAAGTTGTTAGAATAGGTTTGCAAGGTTTAGCAAGGTTTGCTTCTATCATTGCACTGTGCATCTAGTTAGTCCTTCATCTCAACCATCGCCTTCAATCATCATTTAAAAGAAAATAAACATATAAAGTTTAATCTTAGTTCTTCAAAATACTCCAATTTCAATAATACCGGATCTAGCTTCACCCACTTCCACTCAACAGAGTTACAATTTATTCCCACTGACTTTCACTGAAATTCGCTTCCACTCTTTAATTTATTTCATAAAATTAACTGTGCTTATCTTTCCTTAAATATCCACTACGCAATTCTGTTCGACAAATGGAAAAGTTGAACTTTATTATTTCTTTCTGTACGGGGTACAGTACTGTGAAATTAACATGGTAAATATGACAATACAAAATTGGACTGTTGCATTTAGTTTTCATATACGTATTCGTATATCATTTTCGTGTATGTAGACAATCGTAGCGCAGTTGGTTAAGCGACGGACTGTGGTTCGGCGGTCCTGGGTTCGATCCCCGGCGTGGGCTCTTGATTATTCGATTCCAAGGTACTGGTGAAAATGTGCCTCTCACATAGTGCCAAAGCACTGAGAGGGGTACAGAATCTTCCTGTTGTGTTATATACACTTCAGTGAATTAAAAAATATTTTTTTTTTCCACATATGTGGATCCACAAACACACTTCCACTAACAATAAATTTCCACCTTTTCCTTCAACTTATCAAGTTTGCCCACGGAGAACGGCTCCTGGTGCTTGGCCACCTGTTTCAAGCCTCGCGCTCCTTTTTCCAGGTGCACTCGGTAGTCACACGGCGGCGCTACTGGTTCCGTTCGTGATGGGTCGCTGTCACACACAATAAAGTCACCAACGGGATGCGTCACTTGAAGGAAACGTCAAAATTGAAAAGTCGCAACTCGTAGTTGACGTTTCCGGTGCATGACGTTTGCCATTCGTGACATTAGGACCCCCATACGTCCCTATGTACTTTGGGGTGTGGCTTTGGTTTTATCAATCGATTAATATCGCGCATCCCCCAAGATTTGTTGCAGTTGTTGTACTCTATAACTATTACACTTTCCCTAACCCCAGTTACCTTACTTGAGAGGGAATCCGACAGATTGTAAACGCTTAATGTAAGTAAACCTTGATCATAAAAACTAACAATTTTGCTTCCAAATGTCCAGTAATGATCGCCAATAGAGTGGTTAGCGCTTTGAATTCCTACATTCGCCTTTTGGAATGAATGTAAAATCTTTTCTCGTGCATGTACTATCCGAGTACCTAGGCTAGGAGAGGCTGATCAATTACAATTACAATATGTACCCAAGAGAGGGGCATAGGCCCCTCATGGCGGGAGTCGAACGACCAGTTGTATCTCCTTTCAACATTTACTTTGCGTCGAAAATGGGTTTTTAACAACTTAGGCAAGATGACTATATGCACTTGTCTAAGATATTTGTTAAGGAGGTCCACCAGCGTGTTCGCCCTAAAATAAACCAGGAGGCGACTTGGTAATTTTGCCTAGCCCAGGCTTAGTATATGCACTTGTAGCCTAGGGCGAACACGCTGGTGGACCCCCTTAACAAATATCTCAGAACTAGATTAAATCACGCTGGAATAGATAATAAACATGACATTAATCCAGACGTCCTATTTCTATTATTTTGTTATTAAACTTGATGTTTTGACCCAAGTCTCTGCGACTCAGGTGACACGATGGCTACGCGATGCAGGCCTCAATACAACACGAGCAAGGTGACAAAGAATCTTTTGGGGAAAAAGGATTCAATCAAAACAATTCTGAACCAGACCAAGACTTCGACTAAGACTCGCTTGACTTTGACGACTCCATACGTTTCTGAATGGTGAGTGCAGATTGGGGCCCCTATGCCTCATTTAGATTTCACGTAAATATTTGGTAGCAATTTATGGAATTAGTGATTGCATTTTCCCCCTCATCGTCCACGAGTTCAAAGAAATGCGCTGATATATTGTACGAGTCGTCTTAGCCCAGTCGGTATTGCGACTGACTGGCTCGGTGGTCCCGGGTTCGTAAGAAAAGTGCAAAACACACGCCGAATCAGATACACCGTTTAAATTAAAAAACGAATCTAAATAGCGGGTATAAAATTGGAAAGTTGTAGAAGAAAGGATTCGTGTTTTTATTTAAATTAATATTGAAGGTTTTAAAAATTGATGTTGGAAGTTTAGAAACGTAATCGTGCTTTATAATTATTGTATGCTTGCATTCTATTTTTTCACATTTATTTCAGGCCCGATTTACCAAAGGATGATGAAATCTTCCTTTGCGATGCTGTTAAGAAGTGAGCATATTCGTTACTACAGCAGTACGCACTAGCAATAATATAGTTGAACCTAACCTAATCTAGTGCTGCTGTCCGAAATCCCATCATATGCGAATTCAACAGGTTTCTAAATGTGAAATTTTATTTTTGAAGAACACTCCAAAAATTGGGAGTTCGGAAGGCAACCCGACTATGCCAATTCCAAAAGAAAAACGTTGAACCTGGATTGAATTGGAAAGACTGGAATGCAATAAAAAAAGATTTTGGGAAAAAGGCTTGGGAGGCGTCGAAGAAAACTAGGTTTGTAAAATTCAGTTTTCATTTTTTTATACGCTTGACTATAAAATCGTGTCTCACATAAAACAAACTCACCGTCCACATGAAATATAAGCATTGTCTTAGAGAATTTCTCAGTTCAGTGGGATATTAATCATCTAAATTTAAATTTATTTTCTAAATTGAGTTTTGTGGATTGGAATTTTTAATTCTATTTTAATTGTTTTCTTTATAGACGTTTTTTTCTTCTAAAATATAAAATTAAATTTTTTGTTACAAATCTGGCTAAAGATTGAATCAGTATTTGTGCAAAACTGAAAATCTACTTTACTGACCAAACCTAAACTCAGTCATGAATTGGTAAGAAATAAAAATTTGTGTTCGTCAACTTTCTGGTCCGTGGTAACATTCAAAAACGCCGAAGGGCACCATATCAAGCACCATGGTTTTCACAACCCAACAGGTTAAATTGTGGTACTACGATTCTAAGTGAGGGGACGGGTGAAAATATGTGTTTTAATAGTCCGGTTTATCTCTTTTTGGCAGGGCTCACGTGGTTCTTGGACTGTCACAGGTGATTCGATGTCTGGATCAGGACAAACTGTGCGCCGTGCTGCTGTGTCGAGATGTGGAGCCGCAACTTATGATCGAGCCACTGCTCATGCTGTGCGCCTCCCGTGACATTTACGTGGCCGCTGTCCATGGGTTGGGCGACACCCTGAAATCGGCCCTCAATTTCAAAAGTTGCCGGGCTTTTGGATTAAAGGTAAATAATGCACCCCGCATACTGAGTGTGACTGACCATTTGACATAGTGGAGCAATCCCAAGTATCAATGTGTTCCGTGGAAACAAATGATCAGCATAACCGTTATGAAATTTCTGATATTCTGACCAGTGTTTTACTATTATAATTTGACCTTTTCAGCGATCTGTGGCCGGAGATAAGCAAAACGCCTTCAAGGAGTTGTACAAAGTCATCAGAGTCAAAGCGCTGCCCCTACCTGAAGTGATGATGGGACTTCGGCCGCCAAAGACTACAGCCCTGGCCGAGGATGACGATAGTGGGGAGTCAAGTAGTCAAGAATTGGAAGAAAGTTACACCAGTATTGTGGAAACAGTTGCCAGTTCCACGGAAACTTTGGAGCCACCTACCATGGTAGTGCTGCCACCTAAGGACTATTCTCACCTATACATTAGCAAGGCCAGTGTGGCTGCTGTTGCTGCCTCAGCCCACCAGGTTGCCACGCCATCCGGTCCGGCCGAGAACTTCATTTCCCTGAAGAATTTGGGTGAAACACCGGTCGATCGCAAGCCTGGTCTCCTGTACATCTCGGGCAAGCTGAATGAGAATTACAAGGCAATGCAATTGAAGCGTTTGCGGCCAGGAAAGAGTCAGAACAAGAAATTGAAGTAATAGGGCGATCAACAAACTCTGCCGTTTCATTGCTTCTGACATAAAATATATTTTTAGGTACGAAGGCTGTCTTTTTGATGCCTCAACAAAGAATGTGCCCTCTCATATTGCCTTAAGAGCCAAGAGGGGTACAGAAACGCCTGTAGTGCAGCAGCGGCTACAATGATGGAAAATAAAAAAACAATTGCGCAGTTATGAATGATGTACCAACAATATTTCAAGGCTGCGAGGAACTGAATTTTTTTACATTCTTGGCAAAAGTCAAACATGTTCTGATCACAAAGGAAGACAGTAGGCAATAACTACGTAATTCCAACCGTAACTTCTTCAAATTTTATTACATGAAAATATAATTCACTTCTCAACACAAATCACCTATGTACAGAACAAGTTGGATTTTCATCACCTTTACTCACCGGTAGTTTTGGGTTCTTGTATAAATTCTGTTTCAAAAATTAAATTTTTAATTTAGGCAGTTTTCTTTGTAAGCGGCTTTTGGTAGTTTTACTTAATTTTTATTTGGTGAATTGTGGTTGAAATTTCATTTCTAGCAATTTCAATATCCTTACGGGCTCCACTAGGCTGCTGGTTGGGTTAAAAATATATTTCAACACTTGCTTAATTGCAAAATTATTTTTCAGCTCTCGTTCAATCGTAGTCTCCTAATGTGTTGTCACAGTGAGATGACACCAGTCTCTGGCTTACCTCGATTGATCAACTTTATACCTCACATGTGTATTTTCTCTTGAGAAAAACTGTATTTGTAAAAGATGCGCATTAAGAAAATGCATACATGAATCATCGTGACGTGTGAGCCAAGAACGTTGACGCTTTGAAAATTTTGTTTCACTATTTTGTCTCAGACGTTTTGTGATATCTCGTTTTATTCTTTTTAAATAGCATAAGAAAATAATTGCACTGTTCTAGAAATTACTCTGTAGGCTTAAGCAAATTTGAAAATCCAAAACAAATTTATAACAATGATTAAGTTTATTTTTGCCAAGATCAGAGGATTTCAAAACCGAGATTTTGCGTGTTGGATTTGAAATTAGTGTAGATGGATGAAATTTATTAAAACTTAAGTCTACAGTTCATGGACAAGCCCATTCATTGATTGCAGGATTATATAAACTGTTCCCAGTAAATTAATTAATCAATTAAAAATTTTAATAGATCAACACGAAACTTCGCTTTTTCATTTACCCACGTTGGGTAAAAACGACTTCTGCAGAGTAATAGAAAAGATACCTCAATTGGCCAAACTTCGGTTAATTGTTCAAAAAAGAAATTAGTTGTCGGCGCGAAACTCGACTACTTCTATAGTAAATTTCGTTAGGAGGAGGAGGGTTTGATGGTAGTCGATTTAGTTATCGAAAACTGTTTTTAGAAGTCCCGCTTAACAATTTTAGATTGGGAAAATATATTATTTTCTCCAAGCTTGGATGATCGACAATTATCAGAATTTCCACGCTAAAAAATATTGTCTGTACACTCCTTGCAGTCACAAAAAACGTTCTGCCGATCCACTTCAAGAGCGGCACCTCAGAACCTCGTTCACTTATCGTTCGTTTTTTTCTTCAAAATGTACAAGTTCAAACAGAAACATGAAAGTGATAAATGTAAGTCGTAATGGGGTGCAATGTTCTTTTTACAGTGCTACATATCATCAAAAATTTGAAATCTCCGCGAAATATGAGATTAAGAGTGTGTCTATACTTGTCGCCATGTCTGACCACAGGTGGACGAATCACAAAAGGAAGGGTGAAAGATAAATGGTTCCATGTTTGCTTCTTCCAGTGGTGTCGGCGACGGCGGCCACAAATTGTATTTTAAAAAATAAAAAAACGAAGACGACGAGGCTCAAGCGAATGGAGATTTTGGGGTAGGGGATGAAACCTGCTCACCGTAGACAGTTTTTTTTTTTAATATATATATATATCACATACGAAATGTTGCAGGTATAGGTTGGAAAAATGAAGGCGAGAGACTAGCGACTGGCATGGGGAATGGTGGTGGTGGTGGTGGTACGGTCGGGGGAAGGACGCATGAGGATCGACGCTACCTGGTAACTGACAGCACTGCCGCACCATGTTGGTTAGTGATTGCCTGCTGCTGGGAAG
Organism: Mycogona germanica; assembly: GCA_034698785.1. Taxonomy (NCBI): domain Eukaryota; kingdom Metazoa; phylum Arthropoda; class Diplopoda; order Chordeumatida; family Chordeumatidae; genus Mycogona; species Mycogona germanica. The sequence continues at coordinate 10,216 of JAQGBY010002511.1, forward strand.
GCGGTGGTGGTGAAGAATGGGTTTGAAGAGGAAGCGTGGGAGGTGGCGCCCCTTGCTGCGAAGCGGGCGGAGCGGCCGCCAGTGTTCGCTCGAAACTCTCGAGCAACTGGATGAGGAATTTCCGTTTGAACCGGGTGGCTTCCTGAATGATTTCCTTGATGAAGGCTTGCCGGGTGTCCAGGCGTCCCTGCACTTGGTCGAGTTTGCCGAAGAGCAATTTGAAATCTGAAAAACGAAAAACGAAAATTTGAAGATTGTTTGGGAAGAAATCAGAAATGCAGTGTCTGAACCAAACGATATGATTTTTTAAATCCATCTTTCCCCAAATTTTAATACGACATAGCTATCTCGTATCATTAAAATATTCTACTGAATATCCAAGACTGTACATTGGTAACTAACCGACCTTAATTAAACATTAGTGATCAGAGCTTGATGTTGGGTTAAAATTTGAAATAATGTTGGCTGACATTATGTCTGAATGGCTGACATTCCTAAGATTTTTCAATTAGTCCCCAGAATATTCGTCACCCTTGTCTATTTTATTTAAAGCACGAAATGACTTTAGTCAGTCACCTCACCAGTGAGTGTCTTAAGAAAACACATTCCATCCAAACACTTACTTCGACCGGGCTTCCTCAGTTCCTTGAAGATGAGCTTCTTGAGTTCGGCATTCTCGGCTCGAACCACCATGTCCGCCTTGGGGGAGACCACCACCACACTGTCTTCGCTTACGCCGTTGTTCAACGGTGGAACCGACATTGTGACAATTACTCCGTTGTCACCACAACCGGGAGTACCTCCACCCCCGTTGCCCGCCTCGCCGATGTCTCTGGCTGGCGCCAACTCATCCATATCTTCTAAATCGTTGGTGGAGACATCGTTCTCGCTGACACCTTGCTCTTCGTCGTCTACTTCCTCGTCGTCGTCCTCCCCGTCGGCCACCACCACTGACATGGGACCACCGAGGCCACCTCGCCTCCCCGCGTCTCCCACGTGATTGGTGCTGATAAGATCGATCGTCTCTTGCATGGCATCGATGTGGTTGGTGGTGGTGCCGTCGATTTTGATGTCATCGTCCATCTCGTCCTCGTCCTCCACCATTAGCAGTCGTGAGTCCAGGATTTCGCACTCGTCATCCGACGTAAGACTCAGATCTTGACGAAACAACCAAAAAAAGGTTAAATTTTCATTCGTCAATCATGAGCTGTCCAAAATTGTTAGGTGCAAAGATTGCGTGTGAACTAAATAAATGATGACACGGCCAGCCATAAAAACCGAACATAAAATTTCTTACAAGCACAAATTAGAGATTTACGTTCACTAAAGATAAAAATTCGATCAAATATCTTTGACATAACAAAAATTATGGTACGAAACGACAAGGTTAACGAGTTCTCAAACAACGGATGGACTTTAGGGGGATTTTTCTTTAGCGAAAGATAGACCAAAAGGATACTGTTGAACGTTATGAAACATACGCAGACTAGCTTTTAAGCCAAAACTAGATTTCGTGATGTTTTACAGTATATAGCATTCAAAATAATAAAAAAATTGCAATATATATATATATATATATAAAGGTAAATTCGCCAGCAGGGGCAAATTTGTTATAAAGATTAAAGACAATTTTGGCTAGTCCAAATTAGTTTTAAATTAAGTCATTCAAATAAAGTAAATAATTGTTCAGATCAATTTGTTTTCAATCCTCTTTATATTAGCCAACAGTAATTCACAGATAAAGTGAGATCGGATCCGTTTAGATTCAAGAATAACTTGGAAAAGTCATGTAAATAAACCTTTCATGCTAAAAATGTCACTCACCTTCGAGGGAACCGTCACCGTTTAACTGCACAAACGGCATGGGAGGGCGATACACGTCAGATACCGTACCCGAAGTAGTCTCTCTGGAGTCTTCGAAGGAGACGGGCGAGGGCGGGGGCGTCACCGGCCCGGCTGCGGTCACTCCCGCACCCGTCCCACCGAAGGATGGCACCGGCGGAGCAAGCCGCAGGACGGGTGGCGTGAGTGCTCGACGCATGACGCTGAGGTCCCGGGGCAGCGGACCCGGCTTGCGCTTGTTGGGCCGGGGAGAACCCGGCGGAGATTCCATGGAGCCGGCCCGCTTGGAACCCCGCGCGGGACTGGCGCTGCCCACCAGGTCAATATCCGCCTCGTCCACCATCATCCGCTGCAAACCGAAATGAAATATTAACAATAATATAATAATAAATGTTCAAGGGAAATTTTGGACTTGAAACGCCGCTTTTAATGAATATCCAATCTCTTACATGAAAGCCAAGTGAGAGAATCAGATCTTCTCCAGCCGTTAAGCGGCGGAGTTCATGGATTTCATTGCTTTAAAGCTCATGGAACTTTTTTTATAGCAATATTCACTATTCACATACAAGAGTTTGTTTCTTTACTACACCAAATGAACACAAAATTCGCAGTACAGCACCTTATCAATTTTGAAGGGATTGCCGAACATGTGCTGGCGGACGGGTTGCGTCTCGATCTCCCTGAGGGGTGGCGGCGTCCTCTTCAAGTACTCCTGGTAGTTGCCCATCTGACCAACCGGCATATTATGCAATTGATCTACATAAGAGTGGAGCGCAAATCAGAATTCATTGAGCATTTGGAAAACAATTGGAGCATTTAAAAAAAAATCATGTTAAGTGGAATTCGGACACACGACTATTTTGGTGAGCCAGATTACGTCCGCAACCACAATCGCAGCCAAATCCCACGTATATGAAACCTTTGACCACTTCAGCGATCGTGATTTGACAAGTGGTCGCGTTAATTTTAAATTAGAAGTTTCAATAAGCCTTACAATAATAAGTAATTCATACGTTTGCGACCAACAAAAACAATCTGAAGCAAAATTAGGTACATCTATTATTGTGAAGAAATTTTAAATGCTTATAATAGCTGTTTTTCTCGACTGTTTCAAGGACTCTGGAATTAGTTGATGGCGTCACTCTACCTTCGTCTTGCAGCTTAGTTTGTGCGATGGACGTCTGCAGATAATTGGAGCGCATGCGAGCGATGTGGTCCAGCAAGGAGCGCCGGGGAATGTCGAACGGATTACGGAAGCTCTGCGTCCGCAATTCCTTGTCCTTGACGCCCAACATGAAACCGTTGAAGTCCACAATCTGTTCCTTCAGCGATGAGAATTTCTCTGCAATAGTAATGAAAAAATATTGGTTCGTCAGTTGTGATTCCATTGCCAGAAAATATATGCGCCATATACATATAAAATACTTTTAAAATATGAAAATCGCTTCCTTCTATCATAACAAATTTTTGATTTAATTTCCTCTATCTGCAACTTATATTACCAACTTAGTTGGTCCAAGAATAAAAAAAACTAAATTAAACAGCTGGAGGAAAACTCTTGAGAAGTTCTTGGGTGTTGAGGCGGGTCGCGCATTTATTCAAACTATCCCGCCTCATGAAAAAAGTTTTCTTTAAAACAATAACCTACACGGTCGAACTAATTTTTAAAGATTATTTAGGGTATTTCATACACCAAATTAGTACGCGTTTTGATTCCGAAATTTGACCATCTTACGAATCTACATCTACATTCATCATACAAATGAAATGTTAACCAACCTGTGCATCGAGAAAACAATAAGTTTCAATTTCGCTCACCTGAAAGTGCCGAATTTGACAGCAGACTGATGTCCTTTCGAGGATCCGACCTGGGAATAACCCGGATGCCTTCTGGTCCGGGGGGCTTGACCACGGATCCAACCGACGCGATCAGCTTTTCGTATTCCGATTTAGCCTGTCCAACCACATCAAACGAGGCAAAAAAGAGCGCAAATCATGAAGGCGATGTTATTCCGAAATCGACATTATTGGTGTCGCACGAACTAATTATTTTTGTTCCAATCGACTATAGTTAACCGCACTACAGGCGTTCTGTGTACCCCTAATGGTGCTTAGGCACTATGCGAGGGGCTAGTCCAGTACTCCGGGATCGAATTTTTCGAGAGCCCGTGCCGGGAATCGAATCCGGGACCGCCGAGCCAGTCAACACATAATTGCACAACTAACCTGATTTTTTAGTTTCTTCAGGTAGTTTAAAACACTGTAGCTCAGATAGTTCTCCATCGTATCCGGCACCAAGTTGGGAGCCCCCATGCGTACAAGGGCTCGCTTCAAGGGCTGCAACAAAAACCGTTAAAAAAAATTTAAATGTAAAGAGTCGAAATTCACATTAGACATTATAATAGATTCACAATTGGCTGATTTAAACTAGAACGTTTGAGCAATTCATCATATTAACTGGATAGATATACAGGTAGTAGTGATATTTTTTATATCGTTGTATAACAAATTTGGAATTATGTTCTAAAATTTCATAGAGTACTTCAATTGCAAAAACAAACTTTTGTTAGTTTTTCAGTTTCGATGCAATCATTAAACAAAGACTTAATTGAACTTACGCCGGCGTAATAGAGCGGCATATTCTTCAGGTACCCGTCAAACTGCTGTCTCCACTCTTTGGACGGCTTTAAACGGTGAACCTTAAATAGGTCATCTGTCAAATTACACACATTTGCAAACCCAGCAAATCAAATCTAGAATTAGTCCTTACATCGGTTGTTTTTGAGTGCACTAGAAAAACGGGGGAGCCGAAAAGCCCACCCGTTTCGAAATCGACACAATTTTGTTATAAATATAGAAATCCACCGCATCCGCCGAAAGTTCAATCTGCGTTTCATCCTCGGCCTTTTCAACGATTTGACAACATTGTACGTGGCTGCCTGCAAATAAATTACTCGTTCGACTAGTGGGATGTGGTGAACCAGAGAAGCTCACGGCATACTCCTGTGTGTGGGTTTTATATATATTTATAGACCAAAATAATATGGGATCTCACCTCATTCTGCCCCACTTAAAGGCATTATTGAAAGCCAATTTGAACAGTTCAGCAGTTTTTAAAAACATTTGAAACTTCGAACCTTCCACACCAGTGTTTCACAATTTATGGATCAAATTTTAATCGGTTGTCGAGACAGAGTTAATCGAACTAACATTTTATTCACAGACCCGATAGGGAAGGATAACAACTTCCTTTCAGTATTTTGTTTCCTTCTTAAGAATTAGAAAAATTATTTCCCAATTTTATATTATTTAAAAATAAATGTTTCTGAATAACATTTATTTTTTAAATGAATGGCAATTGAAGGTGGGTAATAATTACCTTGATGCCTAAATTTGAATAACGCATTAGAAAATGCGCAATGGGCCCATGCCATTTTTTGTGTATAAATGTCATAGAAAATGATATGGCAAAAACAACGCAAGAGTCGTCGCCATAATGTTCCTGTACTACGCCTAGTGTATGTCTTCCTACTATCGTGCCATGATTACACATTTAGCTCTCCGCATAACAAATCCAGGTCAAGGTTGTGAAGTTAGCAAACACTAAAATATTCGAAGTGTACCCATAATGTTTTTGTTTACCGGAGGACTTACGAGCCTTTCTGCCTCAGAGTCTCCCAGTCACATCCGATTTGTGTCCAATGGGTGAACCGACTCGGGACTCGAATCCGCGACCCTGTGGCCCGAAGACAGGTATACACCATCCACTAGACCAAGAGGGAAGGAACCGAAAATCGTTCATTCCCCGATAACATTTTAGATGGGAAACAATAGGTACACTGCGTAATGAACGTCCCATCATAGTTGAACTTGTGCCAGAAAATTTATTCAGGACTTATAAAGTCAACAATGTGCAGAACTCGAGAAAGGGATTCTAACTAAAACAGAGGATTTCTTTGGTTTTTTATATTCTTTTAAATAAAATATAAAAACATCGTAATGTATATATTTACACATAAATAAAATTAAGCAATATATCTCTTGTAAATAAAAAGATACCCGGTTAAATTATGAAAAATATCATTAAAATCAAGAAAACTTAAGCCATGTGTCTTTACAGTTGGCCGCGTGATTATGTTTCACACTCGTAATTAAGTTTTAGAATAAATAATTGTTTTTGTTTCTTTTTCATTAAGGCGTTAAATAGTGAGGACATCATGTTAAGAAATTGCGAGAATAAATTATTTAACTGGCTATCATTTAAATATGACAAATGCCTAAAACCTTTAATACATTTAACCAAATTGATTCGTGCCAAATCACCTTGCTCAATTCAAAATGAGAGAACTAGCCACTGCATCCTCTCCCCCACGCCCCCCAACTATTTTGTACCCGCAACAAAATTCAGCCAAAGGATGAAACTGGAAACCAAAACAACAGAGAACGGTGGACCTTCTGGCACGCGGACGCGCTACGTCCCGGAACTCACCCAAGAGCGGCAACAACACGGGATAGTTGTAAGGCATGACAAAAATATTGACACACTGGAGATTCGTGCTGGCCTTCAGGTAGCCAAATGGGTGACCCACTTCGCTGTTCTTATGGCTGCTACTGACGAACACCTACACGGATGGAACGGTAAAACAGCGCTACAATACACAGTTGCAATTATTTATTATCACCCCATAATACTGTTATTAACGTTAGATGAATTATTTTTTAATAATTTGCTCAACGTCAATAAGAAATTTCTAGTCAAATTGCTGGGATTCACGATGCAAACTCAATAGACGAAGTTAAGAGAAGATTACGGTGGGATGCTAATGAATAATGAAATATATTTGAAGAAATATGTACTTACTTGCCAGCAAGTGGTTGGCTGTTTGCGGGACAGAATATACTGGGTGAGCGGACTAGGTTCCAATTCGTACTTGTCGAACGGCAGGTTGTCAATCACCATCGGCTCATTGTTTTGGCACGTAAATTTCACGATGGGGTGGGCCGTTCGTGGCGGCTACACAAGTGAAACAAATCAAACGTTTACAAATCACCTTTATACGTAAATGTTCGATGAAAGAGACGTGCGTGTGAAATAACTTGTGATCAGACAAACTGACAAAATTATCGCATTAGGACTGCGAAGGATAACACATGAATGACAGCTGAATATGGTGGATAAAATAAATTTACTTTTCACTCTCAGGTCATCAAAATACTTAAATAAATCTCTTTCATTTGTTTCGATCTCGTTGCCATTCCTAAAATTAACCCATTTTCGCATGTGGTGACATGTGAATGGCATGTCAGTTAATGAAACATAAAAACACTGCTGTTTTCGGCGCTTGCTTACCAGAGCAGGGGTATTAACGTCGGGCCAGAAGGCTTCGGGAAAGGGCCAATGCCCCACCGAGTAACCCTTCTGCGCCGACCGGTGAACATAGATAAGTTTACGACAGCTCTGCCACGAGTTGTTTAGAGAGGCGTTGCCAAGCGGCGACGATGGACGCGGCGTGATTCCATTCGGCGTGGGGCCGGCACCTACTAGCGGAAATTTAGGTCCCGAGGGTTCCTTCTTTTCAGGGGTCATACCTGGAACGACATTGCCAAGCTTGGTTCAGTTCAGCACATACAGAATCCTCCATCAAAACTACCAGATATGATTAGTTTGGTGATCCAATGAAAACCTTAACCAATTACTAATGAGGGACATCACACCAGATCTTTCCTGAAGAAATGACATTTCAACGAACAAAATCCAGTTTACTAATCAACACATAATGCGATGCCGTCGCTGTGTGCTTTACGATCAGTCACGCAGAATAAGTAACTTAAATTAACAACGTTTTGATCAGTAGTGAGGATCTTTTTCTCCAGGTTAGACACACAATCTGACTTTTGCCAATTGTTTTGAACCAAAATTTTGAACAGAAATAAAACAAAATAGTTTTGCAAACGTTTTTCGTATTTATGTAATTGACATATTTCGAATTTCGAATGGATGGTAATATAATTTAAATCTAGATATAGAAGCATAAATTCAGGGCTGGCCCCAAAGATGGGCACGGAACACGATTAGCGTCAGAAGAACCAAACTAAAGAATTTTTTTAAATATGTTTGTTAATGTTTGACTTGAACATCTTCTCTCGTCTGAGTCACTGACAACAAACTGATTCGCACAATATCATTTATTTGGGGAGTCCAATAGTTCCAAACTCACCATCTTCAACTTTTATGTCGTCCGTGTCCATCATAGAGACGAGATCCTCCGTCGGCGTTCCTTCGCCGGATCGACCTGATCGATGCCCGAAAGAACACGAGACAACATGTTATTTTTCTTAAACACCGACTATGCCTTAATTTTCAAAAACGCTTTTCCGTTTTGCAAACATATAAGATGTCAGATGGGAAACAAAAAAACAATCATGTGGAGGTGAATAAATGCTGTTAAATCATTGCCCTCGCGAAAATTGTTATGCGAAAATTAAACGTAAAATATATTTTTTTAAATTCAGTCATCTCTCTTCATTCACATCATTCACATAGTGTTACGCCTGCACTCACCTTCCGTCGGAACGGGCGGAGGATCGGCTCCGACCTTTTCAAAATTAATGACCACACCGCTCTGGACCTTCTGCACCAGTGACTCCAGACACTGGAGCAGCATACGCTGAGAGGACACCGAGTAAGATCGACCTAAAATGGATACAAAGATACATTGATGATGTATTTTTTGAAGTTTTTGAATTTAAAGAAATTAATGAATTGTGAAATAAGAGAAAATTAACATGAAGCGAACCACCACCACTCAAATGTCCCAGCGCACACATACCTCCAGTGACTTCGCACATGGCGTCGATGGGCGATGTGTCCGACGGCACCATGGCGTTGGGATCTCGCTCGGTAGAGGGCGTGCCGGACAACCTCAGCACCAAAGAGAACAGGCGCTGGTCCCAACGGAACGGCTCCTTGGTCAACTCCGAGCCAGGGATGGGCGAGTGCATGGGAAGATTGAGCTGCAATTTGGAGATGAAAAATAATATGAATTAGGTTAGATTCCGAAAAATATCGACCCGCCGAAATGATACCGATCTTTATTAAAATCCAACGAAATATAATATTAATTTACCATTTATAAATTCTTGTAAATAATTACGACAAATATATTTTCAAATTGGACGAAATTGTGCATTCCGTTGGAATAATTTCTAATTTTTTTAGATCATCAATACATGAAATAAAACATTTCAAACTAACTTTGAGTAGAAAAATGTCCGACATTATTCTACTAATTTTATTTATAATCTAAGTTAGTTTGTAATATTTTATTTAATCTACATCTGTCTTGGCATGCTATAGCACCTTTATTCATCAATACATGTTTTAAAAATAGGGCACCCCTGAAATTAATTCATTGAAGTTGGAGAGTTTTTGACATTCTGGTGAAAATTTATTCTTACGTCTTCCTGGACTCCGAGCGTCGTGGAAAGCCGACCACCATCCGTGATCACGACGATGACAGACGGTTCCAAGTAAAATGGGCATCGACCCTAAATTGGTGATATAAAGAACAATTATTTGAAACTATTTTTATTTATTGTACAATTGGTGCAAGCATGTGTGGCGTGTAATTGTTCTATGGTCCAGTTTATTAAGGGATGTACTGATTCTCCTCACATTAATTTACGATGTTGATATTTGCGAACGTAAATCGAAAGTCTTAATATTTTCCGCAAATATTTTCGCATTCTCAAAATACCTGAGTGAGCTAAGTAATGTGGCACTTTCTTATGCGCCCTCTGCCAATAAGGAATGAAATAAAAGTGACGTACGCAGATCACTCCCACTAATTTGATAAACAATTTGTTTTCTTTAATTTGGCGAGACGGAGGAGACTAGCAAGCAGATCGTTGTCATCATACCTGGCCGTAAGTGTCGATTCCCGTCTGCATCCTGTTGATGTTGAGAACATCGAAGGAATTCTTCAGTGCGCCGCCCAGAGTGGACATGCCGGTAGCCTGAAGATTTTTCAGTTCGTTCGTAAACACAGTATGGCTCTCTTTCCAGCCGGCCTGCAAGCGGAAAAAGAAAACATTCTTATCAATTTCACATGTGCGCCACAAAAAATCGCAAAATCAATAACTCCTATCTAGCTCATACTAGATATGATCATCTCTTGTCTTAAATAATTAAGATTAAAACCCTTTTAAAACAGTACGAGTTGTAAGCTATTTGAATATCGGATGCACTACTATTATGACTTTCCGAAAATAGAATATTTGTGCGGTGGCACCCTACTTTATAAAAATTCAATACACCCCACGGAGATTAAACATTTATTCACTCCAAAAATCAGTGTCAGACAAGCAAGTTGTTGCTTTCTGTGAAGCCGTTTTTAGAACGGAACAATGAACTTTCAGCTGCGCATTGTGCACAAAAAATTCTTATATGGGTCGATAGCTTTAGATCAAGTTTTGCTGTAGCTGGTTAAAAATTATGCAGATACAGCTGTACGCTGCCGACGTGCCAAGTGCGCAGGATACCAACAATGGACTTTAAAGACAACGCCATGAATTTTAACTTTATTATTTAATTAATATTTTAGCAACTCTTATAAACATTATATTCTTATGATCGACCGGATCAAAGAATTCAAAAATGTTCCACGCACATGGAAAACGTACGTGGAAGTCGGTCGTCGCGACGTTGTGGTGACACTTTCTGAGAGCCAAAATTGGAAAATATTTCTGTACTATCTCGACGGCAATACACCCAGGTCGAAAAAGGAGCTTTCGCAATACTGTCTAATATTTTGCCAACATCGAGCGTCACCTATACAATGATCAAACATGTTGCAAACAGTAATGGACCATTTTGCACCGGCATTAGAACGGTACTCATTACATTAATGTCAAGCATCAAACATCCATGTCTGTACCGTCTTTATCGACCCGTGTGGCAAAGGAGAAACCTTGTCACACAAAACAACCAAACCAAGTGGACAACCCATGGGGCGCACCGGTAAATTAAAGATTTTCTTTAATTTACACCCAGCCCAGGACAAATCAAAATACAAATCTGGCATTTTCTGAACTGACCAGATATTAACTTTATAATTATTCCCACCGCAAAGTGGATTCGAACCCAGATGTAAAGTCGATTTATCGGATCAGTGCGGAAAACACGAGAAAAAATAATTTACATTTTCATTCGGGCAACGTCTCCCTCGGTTATTTCCCTGAACCTTTATTGTCCCATTTTTAGGATCTCTTGAGGAGCCAAGATCCCATTTTCATAATTAGCAAATTTGGATACCAAGCAACACATTAAAAATGTATGCTGGTTTTTTTAGTAATTACAGTTTCACCAGTGCACATCTGCATTGTCCTAATTTTAGCTGTAGAGAACCCCCCACGATCCCTAACAAGCACTATGGCCGGGGGGTAAACCCCATATTATTTGTGCCCAAGAACACGCAGAAAGACAGACACACGGGCTTCCATCACCGCCTACAGTGATGACACCGCACCCACTTCGTTGGCGTCATTCCAGTGAGTCCCGGCATGTAACCGGCAAACCCAAATTATTTGACTTCACCACCAAATAGTTTGATCCAGTACGAATGGGTTGGACCGATAAGAACAGAAGCCTTCAGATCTTTCTGGTTAGCAAACAAGACCACACATAACAGGTCAATTGTAAAATAACCAGAATCTTTTACAGCTTCAATAATAATTTGAAAACAATATTTTTTAAGGCGCTGCCTGTAAGAACCATAACTCGAAACTTATGCCCTCGCTTAATAATTTCTTTCGATTTACTCTTCTGCGATTCGGATGTGGTAAAGGAATGATGGATACACACCATTCCACCATTCCCGCTCAGAAACCTCTTTTCATCTACCGCAGCATCACCCATACATCCATCCTTAATGGCCAACGGGCATTGGAACGTGGAATGGGGGAAGAGCCAATAACCATAACCATAACTCCCAGAAATGGTGGCAGCTTGCGGCAGCCACTCTGGAAAAAGCGACGCAAGACAAAATTGCGGCTATAAAAATGTCGGGGCTGTCCAACAGGTCGCCGGCATGCATTCAATAGTTAATGAACTGGCGGATCGATCGTAAAAACCTACATGTGCTGCTGTTCGAAGTGTGTTGTTGTTGTAATTATAGCCGGCGTATAAACTGTACATCATTTTGATTGTATGAAGCGTCACTGATAAAAGGTATAGCAATTTTAAAAAATATATATTTTAATGGTTAAGGTTTCAAGAAAAACAGCAATAGTGCGGTGAATAATATATACCATCATTGGTCGAATGATATGGATATTTAAAAAAAATCATTTTATCTTTTACTACTTCTCTTCCCCGTTTCAAACTTGCATTGTTAACTTTTTAATGTTCTTTTGTCTCTATTTTTCATTGTAGATCTTACAAATTGTGATGTGCCGTTCGAACCTCTGAATACTATCAACCAATCGGGGATAGATTGGATATTAATTTCTTAATCAATTCCACCCCAGACGGGGATGTTCTGAGCTGAATCCACTGAAGATTTGACAGACCAGGCGTTAGATCAATCAGCCGCACTGCAGATCCGCCGAATCAATTACAATTGCAATATGTACCCACAAGCAGCCCCCAAGAGAGGGGCCTATGGCGGGGGTCGAACGACCAGTTGTATC
>JAQGBY010002512.1:0-22743 GCA_034698785.1 Mycogona germanica
AGTCAGGAGCCTGTTAGGATAGGACAACCACACCTTTGTCCTTAACTGGTCGTTTGACCCCCGCCATAGGCCCCATCTCCCGCTGCTTGTGGGTATATATTGTAATTGTAATTTTATTTCACTGTCCCGTGCTCGTTCACTTCTGCTCATGCATCGTCTTACTTTTTCCTATTTATTTATCGTTTATGGTTATTTTAAGGAGCTGCCTGTAGAGTAGCCATCACTCGAAACAAATGCTAATTGCGTAGTAGTTACGTCATAACGTTTGCCCAGGTGCAGTGTGCCTTTTTTGCGGCGAAAACGTCACACGTAATGGTGCCAGACGAAATAAAGATTTTCCGTGCCATTAGGATAACAATGAAACAAGCGTATATATAATAATAGTAAATATAATAAAATAAAATATTCATAATAAATTCATAACGAAATAGTGTTTTCTATTATTTTATTTGAGAGTTTCTCGCCGACTCTGGTCGTCTTTTTTCGTCCGGTGCTGGCCCGGAGACAACCCCTATTTCATTATGAATTTATTATGAATATTTAATTTAAAAAAATATTTGTTAAGGGTGTTTGCCAGTGATTTATCTGTAATTTCTTAATGTGCATCGATAATATTGAGCCATTCAATTATGTCGATTTTATGATCGATTCGGCGATCTTTGGTAATATAATTTTGGTTGTTTGGTATAAATAACCCAATCTTACAAACTAGAGATTGATGTACTGATTTGAAATACCCCTTGTAATTAGTTTTCGCCGTGTAATTGACACTTTTTCTTCCTCTTGCAATAAGGTTTAAAATTTGTGCTTCACTTAGATTTAGTTCATTAATTGAAGATTACTTTTGGCGGATAAAATATCACTTGCGATGCAGATTGATTTGATTTGAGCTGTGCGCAGATGTAACTGGTCCAGTTATCCAAATTGTAGGTTGGAATCCAAAGATCCGGTGTTCAAGTCCCGGTCTGTTCGAAACTGTATTTTTCGCAATTACCAGTTCAATTAATAATAATGGTAAAAATAGTATTTATGAGACGAGTTCGCCACTCGTGTTCGTCTCTTTTTGTTCGGTCTGTCCCGAAATTCATGTTCTCGATTAAACTCAATTGTACCAAGTATACTTATTTCAAGGTGCATATAATTATGATAGGAGCGAGACGCCAGGGGTAGTGTTAATTGAAAAATATATAAGAATGATGCTGGACTCGTCAAAAAATCTGGCAACGAACGTGACACTGATTTAAAAAAAATGAAACAATCAATTTAATAATGCAAAAACGTTCCAATAATCACAAATACGTTCAATTGCGTTCGAAATCACGTTTATCCTAATAAACGTGAATAAGTGTCAAAAACACATCTAAAAACACTTGACAAAAATATTTTTACACCTTATATAGAGTACCATTAATGTGTTAAAGAATATGATTAGGAAGATTTCCGAAGAAATAAAATATCCGCGACCAACACGAGATAAACACAGCAACTGATGGATTGTACTCATTAATTTAATTCGTAGTCACACATCAACTATTATTACATGGAATCGCGAAATTGCTTGTTTTATCTTTTTAATGAGTGTCGCGTTCGTCGCCAGATTTTTTGATGGAGTCTAGCAGCATTCTTATATATTTTTCAATTAGCAAGGTGCGTTTAGACATTGAACATAATCGGCACGTGCTTCGACGAGAAAACACGAGGCGTTCTCGAATGACGATTCCTTCATCTCAATTGTGCTCGAATGGGCACGTTCCACTTTTAATAAGATTCGAGCGCGTGATTTGTATCGCTCGCGATGGACACGATTTCAAATGACGATTTGCCCCAATGTCAAGCGCATTTGAAATTTCTTAACAACTTCAGCATGAGCTTAAACCCTCTTCCCACTTTTAACAGCTCCCCCTCTCTGCACGCTTATGTGATTACGCATCATTTCGTTCATTTCAAATGGGGTCAATTTCGGGTCATGAGAGGCTGGCTCCCTTCATTCACAATACGAAATTTTCTCAAATTAAAAGGAGGCCTAAAATTCTGCTAATCCCCAGAACAGGAGTGGAGGAACGATGACGTCAGAGGTGGCGATACTCGCAAATGTACAAGGCGATAGAAGTTTGCGAAACCTAACGACAACTTGTTTGACTAGCCGGAATTTTTTTATAAATTTATAATTTAATTTAATTAATTTTATAATATTATAATTATAATTTGGTGAATTGTTTGGTTTTGACGAAAGTGTTTGGTGGTTTGACGAAAGTTGTCGTTAGGTTTTGCAAACTTCTATCGCTTTGTACATTTGCGAGTATCGCCATCTCTGACGTCATCGTTCCTCCACTCGTGTTCTGGGGTGTATTTTTTTAATGTATATATGTGTATTTAACTTTTAAGGCCATGCTTGTAGTCTTTTGGATCAAAATTACTTAATTATGTAGAATTTTTTCTATTCGTGCCTGGAGCGAAAAAAGCACATAGGAGGCGAGGCACATGTATCAAATAAGTGAAATAACTCGCTACATTACATAATTTGACACAGAAATCATTTTCGCTTTTATATTTGATATCTTTTATTTTTTATTTCCCTTCACTATATAGTCTATAAGATATTCTGTACCCCTCTTGGTGTTTCTATGCGAGGAACAATTCAGAATAAAAACAAAGGAAAATGACATCGTAATGATGAAGGTTGAGAGGTCTCGAGTTTGACGTGTTTCACTAATAATTTAATTATTTGTATTTGTCGAGTGTCTGTTTCAATTTCAGCACTGAGAACAACGCAAATAATTGGCGAAATTGTTCCTCACCTCGCAAATGACTGGCAGTGTCAATGATGTATCGAGCCTTTTGGTGGACGCCCTGGGCGAGAGGTGGCATTTGCGCCACTTTCTCCCACCAACGTTGGCTAAGATATATATTCAAATGAATGTCCAGTTTCCGGTCTGAACGAGCCAGTCTTTAAAATTGTATAAAAAAAAATAATGGAGCTCGAAGCGCAATTTTTGAGACTTTCAATACAATGATTTCGCAAATCAACATTTTCTTCGAGAAGTTTTAAATTCCCGTTAAGACTTATTTTCGTTGCCGAGTTTCTAATTGCAGTCTTGCAATTCGATTTAGGATCCGATAAGGAATATAGAAAGTACTGAAAATTTATTAGTTTATTAATTTTGGTGCAAAATTGCGTCAATTTCACGAAACACCTCAAAAGTCGACTGGCGCCAAGTTGGCGAAAAGTCGACAAAAGTTTACTGCATTTATCTTAAGAACGAAAATGTACTTATTTCTTGAAATGACATTTTGAAATTGATGGTAGGGTGCGGGTTTTTGAATTGTTTTACGACAGGGAAATGGTAATGAGAATGTTTCTATGGTTTAAAACTGGTAGCCAAAGCCACAGGCAATCTTGGTTGAAGGTCAGTGACCATGGTAGTTTGGGGGCGAGTGGGGTGGCGCTGCTGTCGGCTAACGAACTCTGATGACCCGTGACCTCTCTACGCTGGGTCGGACGAAGCGAGCACAGAGATGGAGATGTCATTGATTGGGAGGTTGCAATTTTCCCAACCCTTTTCCTTTTTTATATCATCTTTTTTTCTAAAGTCATGGTCAATTTCTTTTTGCCGTAACTTCGGAATTTCGGATCTCACATAATTTTGTAATTCCAAACAAACGACAGTGCGAGTTGGTCAATCGGAACAATGCGAGTTTTAATTGATGCAAATGAGAATCCTCGCCATTTTCACCCTCATTTCTGTCCTCACATTCTCATTGCAACCTCCTAAATGAATGCACTCTCTTTGTGTTCCGTTCCAGAGCATGCAGAAGCGGCCTTCACCCCCGGCTAAGAAGAAGACCCGGACCTGGAGTCCTCTCCATTGGGCGGCCTTCAGAGGTCAAGCGGAGGTTGTCTCGCAGCTCCTCGCTGATCGTGCCGATGTCGAAGTGACCGACGACTGGCTGCGCCGACCACTTCACCTGGCCGCCCTCAAGGGTCATGGGGACGTCGTGGCCATCCTAATCAGGGAAGGGCATGCCAAGGTCGACATGCAAGATGATTATGGGCGCACGCCCTTCCACCTGGCGGCGCGTCGCAATCGGGTGGAGGCGGCGGAAATGCTGCTCCAGCACAAAGCCGATATCAATGCCATGGACAAGTACGAGCGTCGTCCACTCCACCTGGCGGCGCTCGGTGGCCACCGTGAGATGGCGTCGTTTTTGATCAAGTGTGGCGCCGAGGTGCGGGTGGTGGACGACTACAAGCGCACCCCGCTCCACCTGGCTGCCCTGCACGGCCACACCTCGCCCATCGGTGTCCTGATGAGCGCCGGCCTCAGCGTCAGAGCCCGGGATAGCTGGCTGCGCAGTCCGCTCCACCTGGCGGCCCGCAAAGGTCACACCAAGGTGGTGCACGCGCTTCTCAACCGCGGCGCCACCATCAATGCGCGGGACGACTGGGGCCGCACGCCACTTCATCTGGCGGCCGGTTTCAATCAGCCTCGCGCTGTTTATCAGTTGATGTGCTGGTGGGCCGACATCCACTTGGAGGATGTCAAGGGCATGACCGCCTTCCAGTTGGCCCATAAATATGGGCACTGTAAGGTCGTCAATGTCTTCGATGGCCTTTTACAGCGGCCGTAAGGCGAAGTGAACAAGTGCATTGTTAAAAGAAAGATTTAAAAAATCTTATGGAGAATTGAGTGGACCAACGAGATCGCGAATGCGAAATGATAAATAACGGCGTTTATTTTTGAATGGCGAGAAACGTGTTAACAACGATGTAAAAACTTATTTTATTTATATTTTTTTTACATGTTTATTAAACACGTTTCTCACCATCCAAAAATAAACGCTGTTATTTATCATTTCGCGATCTCGTTCGTCTCGTCTCGTTGGTCCAGCGATTCTCCAAAATATTTTTTAAATCTTTTATATTTTTAACTCTGCCGCGATTACAATTGCACTCGCTATTCGTAGTGATTCGCCATTTTTAATTGCATTGTTGCTTGGTTGATTGGAGCCGCCATTTTTAGGATTCAAACTGGGATGAAATGTAGAAATTAGAACGTAATGGTCTCCCAATTAATGCAATTACAAGAGGGATTGAGAAGGGAAAGGCGGTTCAGAAAGTAAAATTTAATGGAAGTTGTGGTCGGGACTGCGCCAGACGAAAAGAGACGAACAAGAGTTGGCGAGAACTTCTCCAATAATAATAGTAAACTATTATTTAAAATCAAAAAACTGAACTAGAAAACCGTGGGAACTGACGCTACTGATAAGACGATGACGATTCACATCAAACAATTTTACCACATTACTTTGGGTAATAATTATAACTATTAATTTCCTACGTGAGATATGGATGTGAATCGTCATCGTCATAGTTGTTTCGTCAGTTCCTACGTTTTTCTAGTTAATTCATTTTTTAATAATAGTATTAAATAATAGTTTATACAACTTTTTATTGTAAGAAGAGTTTATCCCCAACTCTTGTTCGTCTTTTCTCGTCCGGCGCTGTCCCGGACACAACCCACATTTTATTTTTATTTTACGTAATTAAGACGTCCTATTTCTATTATTTTGTGGTTAAGAAAGTTCCGACAAATGGCCACTTCTTGCACATTGTTTATTTGCATAATAAATTTGCGAATTCGTGTTCCTCGGGCTTATTCACCGGGGGTGTGTATTCTGCACGCGTCATTGAGTTTCACTTCACAATGACGTCACAAGAGCAAAAGAAAAGAATCTGTCCCAATTAACGAACACCAATTCGTTTTCGGTTTATCTCGTACGGCTTATAAATTCGATGGACGCCAATATTTAATCTCTTTTAACAATTTATAGTAATTTAACGTAATACTGATTCAGATATTAATATTTCCGCCCTTGTGACACCATTTTCGGTAAAAATTCAATGAAGATGGCGATATTTTCTTAAACCATTGTACTCCATTATATAGGAGGTCTTGAATCTACTCGATCAAATTAGTTATCAAATTCATGGAATACTTTTTATCATGAAAAATGTGTAGTGTTTTTTTTTTGTAGAAGGAGTGTTCTTCCGATGGCCATAATATATTTAATTTTAATTTTTTAATTTTATATTTTGTCATTCCACACACTATTTTATATTTAGAAATGTTACTTCACAGTTCCTCATTAGCGAATGTGACATTGACTATTTTTATATAGCTATTGTGCCAAAAAGTGACTTAAAAATAACCAAAGAAATTGTTATTCAGAAAATCCGCTAGCATTCCAAAGTATGTGTTCTTATGTAGTTAAGTCATAACAGGTTTTTACTGATGACATTGTTACTGCTCACAAATAGAGGCTATATTAAGTCGTGTTTATGACGAAATGGTAATTGAATCATGACGTCATGTTTTTGAACGTTTTTAAAAAAAATTAAATTTATGAACGAGGACAAATATTTTTTTAAAGTGAATGTATCCGTTTTGCCATTTAAAGAAATTTATATCAAGGGTTTGTGATCAGCCCTAGTATATATTTTTTTTAATGTATGTTCTTTAGATAGTTTAGTGAAAAAGTAGCAGGTGGGGAAATTGGGATATATTCACGAATCCACAAATAGTCGTGTTTGTGAAATTGCGACCTTGTTTGACCTTCACTCGTAGTGTTGCAAAGCGTTGTTGGCGAATTTTTTTGTTATTGGAAGAATTTCGTGAGCGACCCAATGCTGTCAAATATTTGTCCTAAGCTACCACAGTTGTTTAAATTTAAACAAAATGTTTTCCTAATTGTGTTTGTTCTTCGTAACATTCAAATATTTAATAGTGTTGTCTATTTTTCATATTTTGTTTTGGAAATGTTTGACGAGTTCGTCCCGCCTCTGCCTTCCTTCGAATGAATATTACAAATAAATAAGTTCACTTCCATTTCAGCCATTTTGTTTGTTGCCATTTTATTTGAAAACGTCTGCTCGTATTTGCATTCGGTTATGTCAAATAATTAATTTATGCTAATTTGCGGAATGATATCTGGACGAATTTCTTGACACTAGGGGTCACCTCTGTTACCCGTGAAACCGGAAGTGGGCGTGTCCTACGGCTGTGTGACCACATGTGCTACGATCTCCCAGTCCCCACCTTTCCGGTTTAGTTTTTTTTTGGTCGTTGGTCGATCTTAGTTGCTTTCTAACACATCTGAAGTGATAAGAAGTGGAGAGAATTCTCTAGTAAGTAGATGATCTAAATCGTAACTTCTTCAAATTTATTTTTTTCGGTGATTATGACCATTTTTATTTATCTTAGTTAGCCATTGAGGTTCTTACAGATATCGTTCCTTTCGTCGTGTTATTCATGTACCTTTCGGATTATGCCCCTTAGCTTTGTGTCTTCATTAGCCTGAGATGTTTGATTTCTACTTCCGTTTTGGCAAGAGCGAATTTTTCCAATGAAAATTTATTTTATTTGGCGCCGCCTCCCCAGCACTTAGCCAATGAATTGAATCTTCTTTGGTTCCAGAATTTAAAAAAAAGATGTCTTACTACAAGTCCGATGGGAAGGGGAAAGAGACGGCGCAGAGGTCGTCCGGTGCTGGCCGCAACTACACGCCTCTCCACCGCGCGGCGCTGAACGGACAACCGGAAGCGGCCGCCGCCCTCCTCAATCGAGGCGCCAACGTCAACGCCGAGGACAATTGGAGTCGCAGGCCGCTGCACCATGGGGCGATCGGTGGCAGCGCCCAAGTGTCGCAGGTGCTGCTCGCAGGTGGCGCCAATCCGGGCGCCGTCGACGACTACGGCCGCAGTGCTGCCCACCTGGCGGCGCGCGATGGCCACTCGGGGGTGGTGCGCAGCCTCGTCCAGAACGAAGGGAGGAGCGCCCGTTATCCGATGGCCCAACCGGCGTCCGACAACTGGGGACGCAGTCCACTGCACATGGCGGCACGCAACGAGCAACCCCACATCGTCCACCAGCTGATTGACGCCGGCCACCCGCCGGATGTGGTCGACGGTTTCGGTCGCACGGCGCTGCATCTGGCGGCCGGATTCGATAATAGAGAGGCGGCGGAGGCGCTGATGAATCGTGGAGCCAATGCCCATGTGGAGGACCGTTGGGGGGCAACTGCGCGCGATTTAGCCCAACACTATGACCGCTCTTCGTGTGTCGAGTCGATCGATAAATATGTTTAAGACACTTGTCTTCAGTGCAATTGTTACTGCACAATAAAAAGTCGTCTACATTTGTATTCTAACGACTATATATTCGCATATAATCGTCATGCATTTATCAGTTATTTCCGTATTCTATTATTCGTTATGCTAATATCCATGTAGTTTAGTCGCACTCTTTGTTTTCTTTTCTCTTTGTTTTCTTTTCTTCCCCTGAGCATGCGCCTGTTTGTCCATATTTTAGTATGGAGGTGAATGTGCAATTTTCACGAGCGCTTATTTAGAAAATAAAATCTAGTTCGATTTTCAATTCAAAGTTGTTCAATATGTTAATTTGTTTAATATTGCCACTTGCCCAACATTTAATCAAGTAAATACTTGATTTTGTTATGTACGAGATGTTTTATTCAAAAACTATTTTGAAAACTTGATTCCTTTTTTAAAGAACGATTTTTTTTAAACCGTGCGAACTCATTTTCAGGACTGATACTTTACGAATGACCCTTGTCACCATAATATAGTTCACACATGTATATCTCTACGTGCAAATTCCGGCATCAGTCATTTCCGAATTGAATATGGGCGCGTTAGACTTTCAAAGGGATGCGTGTTCCCATTTCACTGCGATTGTTCAATGCGGATCGTGCGCAACGGAATTCTGATTGGTCACCTTGTGTTAACTGAGTATTTATAAAAATGGCGACTTGACTGCTGCTGGCGGAAGTCCAAGTAAAGTTTGATTGCGCGGGTATTTCAACGTTGTAGTTAATTTGGAAAAGTTATTATGCACATTCCTGAGTGGCTTTCCTACCACCGAGTGAGTACTAGATCTCTTCTTTGTGTCGTTTCAATTTGCCAAATCTGGCTGAAAAAGAATGCAGAAAAACGTGAGCTTGTCAAGACTGCAGAAATCGCCGTCTACTAATTGAGGTCAATGCTGAAGTCGACCAATTGAGGTCATTTTAGACCACTTGTGGCTAGGGTTACTCAAGGGGCTGCACTTACGTGACCGGGAGGTGGCGCCACCGTGCGCATCTGATTTGCTTGCTGGTGAATCTAGCCAGAAATGTGCTAGAATGTTTTACATAATGTGTTTGGTAGCGCAAGCATGGGATTAACTCGTAATATGGGAACGTCGTGATTGTAGAAGACACTGAGGATTAGGATTATCTTGGAATTTTTCAAAATTCTTCTTAATCAGAATCACTTAACGCTGGAAGACACTTTTAAATACTTTCTGGCTACGTTGGCGTAAACTGAGTAAACGGAATATAACTTTTCAGCGTGTTATTAACTTTTAATTAAACGGTTGTGTTCTGTGTTTTAACATTCAGAAACTTGTTCAAAAAATAATTTTTAAGCAGTGATTTTGTTTGTAGAAAATAGGAATTCTCAAATTTAAATATCTTGGATGGTTCTTAATTTAATGTTTTTTATTTCTTATTAAAACTGCAGATTTTATTTTCAAAATTTTGTTGAAAAATTATCAACCAGAAACTTTATTCGTCTCTTGATTTGTTCTCACAGCTTAGCTTCATAACATGCGCTCACAAGAAATGAATTGGTTTGTGTTTTTAGGGTGAGGTCAATCTAGATGCGATGGAGCAGCAGCAGCACACCACAAACAGTGGATACTGGACCACCAACACAACCAACACCACTTGGTCTGCAGGTGGCCACAGTCTCGCCTCCGCTCCGTCCAACATCAACTCATTGCGCTACGACCACTATCAGCATGTCCAGCCGTCCGTCGGCCAACAGTACGATGCTGGTGCTGCAGGTGGTGTTAACTACACTCGACAGCCGGCAGTCACCACCGTTCGGCGGTTGGATGACCGATACGCTGGAAATGGCCAGACTGTCCAGCAGACCAGGTCGGTCGTCCAGCAACCGAACAACCCAGCCACGACGAACTACTCGCCCCTGGGTGCTGCTGGCAATTATAATGCATCTGGACCACCTCCATTGAATCTAAGCCGGCAGAGGTCGTCGCACTCGTCTGAGCCGTCCGGTCAACTGCAGCGTGCGCAACATCGGACTCACTCTACCAACCAGCATCACATTTCGCCTCACGCTGGACAGATGACCGTCAGTGGTCATCCACCGTCTTATGCCGCCACTTCTAACTTTGCCACAGGTTCTACTGTGCCACCGTGGAATGCAGTGTTGGAGCAACCCGTACACAATAATGCCGGCTACCACCACCACCAGATGACACAGACGTCCAGCAGCTACCGTGTCCAGCAACAGTCGAACAATGCCTCACCGTACAGCCACGCCATCTCTCACGGTGGATCCGGCTACGATGTCGGAGCTGTGCCGAGCGCCACTTATACTCGTCCCTCCTGTTTGGCAACGGTGAACCGAGAGCCGCTGACCCAGTCTACTGGACAGATCCAGCAAGAGTTGAGCCGCAATCACTCGGCATCTACTCGAATGGATTCAATCCAGCGAACTGAGGTTAGGAATGGTTCCGGGTCAGCTATGCCGGCGCATCTTCCCTCCGGTCGTCCTCTACTCGTGAGTGATCTTCCGGCTGGAGCTCCTACGAGAGAAGAGTCGTCCACCTTTCCTGCCCATTATAGTCAACGGGCCGCCTATCCCAACGCGCCCCAACCCAATGGTGGACTCGTTGATTCCGTCCGGTCAGCTCAACCGTCAAACCCTTACCAGCAGCATCAGGGGGAGAGATGGCATGGAGCGATGTTGGCAAGTGATGACGGGTACAGTAATCGTGCGAGTAGTGGTGGTGGTGGTGGTGGTAATGGTGGAAATGCCTTGCTAAAACCATACGTAGAGCAGCGACAAAATGTCAACTTGCGGCTGAACCACCAGGCGGCGGTGGCCTCGCCGCAGAATCGATCGCAGCCACCACCACCACTACCGTACGGCAATCAGGTACCGGCGAATTACAGTATGATGTCAGATGCGGTCGGACACGTCGGTCAGACACCCAGAGGTGGCGCCCCCATGGATAGCGTGCCTACGTACGTCCAGCGTCCACCGGGCAATTATTACAAGTGCCCGTGGGCAGGCTGCGGTAATCAATCGATTACCAGTGTTGATGAGCTCATTGGGTCAGTATTTTTGTCGAGCGCAAATTAATAGTTGCGTTCACTATTACCGATTGTTTTGTTTGCAACCTTTCTCGGGAATTTACAGGTGGAGAGAAGTCGATGATTGTAAATAGATAAGTAAATAGATTGAATGGACGCAATCCAGAAGTCGACTATAAGTGGCAAAAATATTTAATAACAACTCCCAAGATGCAGAGGTATATTAGAAATAATATGGAAACACTGTGTGAAAATAACATGTACTCGTGACACAAGTTCTCGTGAGTACATGTTATTTTCACTCAGTGTTTCCATTTTATTTATAATATACCTCTGTATTTTATGAGTTGTAATTATTAAATATTTTTGTCACTCATTCATAGTCGACTTCTGGATTGCGTCCATTCAATCTTACTTAAGTACTTTCTCAGAGAAATTTGAGGAATGTAATGACAATCTCTGCAAAAAGAAACTAAAATACGCGTTATTTCATTTGAAGGTTACAATTTTAAAATTTTTAATTACTACAGAAGTTTCTGTTGCCCTCTCAGTTTTTAGGCACAATGTGAGAGACACGTCCAGTACCCCGGGATCGAATAATCGAGAGCCCACGCCGGGAATCGAACCCGTGACAGCCGAACCACAGGCAGTCGCTAAACCAACTGCCCAACGACGAGTCGTACAACTAAAAAAAACAAATTAAAAAAAAAAAACTATTTATGTTTTATTTTTCCAAAAGTTTGTTGATAAATTTGTCAATTTTCAATTTCTTTAATATTTAGATTTTCTGGTAGCTCGTCATAATTTGTAATTTTGATTGCGAATATTATTTTTTGCGGCCCAGTTGGTTCATTAGACAGACTGGTGATGCCAAGGTCAAAGGTTCGATTCTTGGCGCCAGCACTCGTTTATTCGATAACTATTCGATTCAGGGCTTTAATCGGTGAAAATGGGCACTGCTTCGCCAAAAAAATTTATTCACTACAATTGGGGGGAAAATCTAAATAGATTTTTTTACTTTGAGTTCTCTAAGCGCACATTTAAGTATATTAAAAATAACTACACATGTAATCAGATCTTCTAAAGTAATTTACCGAATCGCCTGAATTTTTTTAATAATAGACATTTTGCTAACATTTTGGGTATTTCATGTTTTGTTCGAAATATTTGTCTTTTTCTTTCCACAGGTTCGAACTCGCGCGCGCCAATTTTCGTTTGTTCCAGTCGCGCAATCTTGCTGCCATCTGTTAGTTGCTCGTTCCAGACACTTTCTCGAAACATTTTAGATGATGGATGATAAACAGAGATCTGAAGATATCTGATCTGAAGAATTTTGTCATCGAATTCAAAAGGCGTGGAATAAATTTGATGAAAACGTCATTGACGTGAGAATGAATAAGTGTCGGGAGCGTGTGTTAAAACAGGAAGATCGACCACAATCACACTCTTTACGACAAATTTTAAGCAGACTAGGAATTCAGGACATCAGATATCTGTTTACCTAATAATCAAAACAAGATCGTCATCTGGAGTGTTCCAAGAAAATGTCTTAAATGCGCAACCAACAGATGACAGCAAAATTGCGCTTCTGAAACAAATGAAAATTGGCGCGTGTGAGTTCGAGCTTGTGTAAAGAAAGGGAAAGAAAAACAGTTCAAACAAAAATGAAATAACTAAATGTTGGTATATTATTACTGTGTATATATATCGTATATTATTATTATGTCAAAAATAAATTTATGCAATTTGATGGAATGTGTAGGTAACCCCGTTTGTTGGTGACCGATGGCAATTTAAACTTGGATTCCCTTTTTGCATTTCGCAGTCACCTGTTACGGACGCACGCCATCAACAATGATTCTGCTAGGACGGTGGTGAACTATATACATCAGTCTTTGCTATTCCATTATTCCAAAAATGACAAGATTCCTCAGATACCGTCCACCAGCCATGGTCATTGTGCACCACTTCCATCGACCTCGCTCTATTCGCCATACGGGCCAGTTTCATCGCCGCAGTTGTCGTGGCCAGCTTCAGCTTCCGGCGCTCCACCTGTCTGTCCAGCACCACCCCCAGCTCCGGCCGCCACCAACAGAGCCTCGCGTCCTCGCGGCCGTCCCAGGAAGGCCACCACTGTCGGTTTGCCTTATATGTTGCCAACGCCACCAACTCCAAAAGCGGCACCGGTCCCTCCAGTCATCAGACACGAACCAACCATTTCCCCAGCTCTGTCCTCGTCTAGCCATCCCAGGAAGGCCACCACTGTCGTATTGCCTTATATTTTGCCACGGCCACCAACACCAACTCCAATAGCAGCACCGACCCTTTCACAACTTCTGTCCACGCCCAACCTGGTGGCTGCCCTGTCACGATCGCCTCTCTTTGATCCCATCCAGCACCTGTCTAACATGTGTACTACCAGCCACAACCAGATCATGCAGAATGGATTTCAGCCGGTTCCGATAGCAGTCTCGCAGTCCGTCACAACCACACAGCAAGTTCAACCAGCTGGCACATATGGTTTGATCCTAATGACGCCCGTGGTAGCAAATTCAGGCGTGGCATCTCTCCAGCAACCCGTGTTACCTGATCCAAGTCCGGTCATTGTCCAGCCTCTTATGAGAAATCCAACTCCGACTAATCTCCAACCAGTCGTGCAAGACAGGAATCCAGTTTTGGTTCGTGAAACTACTCCAGCATCACAGCAACTTTCACACGAGTCGATTGCCATCAATGCCTCCGGGGACGACACTGGACCGATGGCTGCGCACCATCCTCCAGTCGTATCAGAACACACACTTGGTGTGTCTCCGTTGATGCCCCGTGTTTCGGATCCAGATCCGACATCCTGCCACCAGCCCATCTCACCTGATCAGAGTCCCGACATTGACCAGTCTTTCATTAGTAATCCAGGTCCAGATACTATCGATGATCTAGATTCGGTTGGTGTGTCGTCTCTAGCAGCTCTGCAGCTTTCACAGAAGTCTAATGCTAATTCCGTCACTGCCTTGCTGGACGACGCCGAACTGATGGCTGCGGATGATCTTCTAGCTGACGAGGCTGTTCTGTCCAGTCAGGTGTCGTTAGAGAAATTGCAGGAGATCAGTATTGTTGAGTCGTCGAGTTCTGAGATGCCGGCACTGGATTCTGCCGGCGCCCTGCTCGAAATGATGGCCTGTATGTCGGCCGAGCAGATGGAGGCCACCATCCTGCGTCAGCTCCAGTCGTCGAAGATGGGATTGGAAGTACCCAAGTTGGACATACCGCGGTGTTCGACGCCACTGCTACAACAGGAGGTAAAAATGGAGGCAAGTTCTTGTGAATAGTTTACAAATCTACTATTATGTTGGATTGTGTTCGTGGCAGAAGACGGACACAGAGTGGCCAATTACAATTACAAATTTAACTATCGACGAGAGTTTAATTGTCCATGGAAGTCTCGAGATTTCAATACTGGCAGCTACGAAAAAAAAAGTATTTTTCTCAATTACAAATTGTAATAAAATAATTAACATGTACTTTTTATGATTATTATTTTTTTATGCAGTGCTGTCCTGGGTTTGACATTGACGTGTCCACATGATCATTCGTTGCTTTGCAATTCACACAATTTTCATGATTTTTTATTTAGATTTTTGATCATTTTTAGACATTGCAGTTACTAAGTTACTGTGTTCTTGCTAATCTCACCCAAATTATTTTTTACTCAACGAGAGAATAAGAAATAAAAGTTTTAATTTGTCTCAAATGTGAATAACTACCACAAAATTCAATATGTCGCGCAAATTGAGGATCGATTACCGTGGTCTTAGTTTAAGAAAAAAATTACTTTTTCCTGTCATTCTTTAGGACCAGTCTGAGCTTTCGACAACCACCAACCACAAGTTGGGCAATGGCTGGCAGCCGGTGTCCACCTCGTCAACCAGTTTTGACGATCTCAGCGATGACGATCTCAGTGATGACGACGTGCTGATTGTGGCCGAGATCAGCTCCTCCTCCTCCTCCGGCACCTCCATGGCCACCTCGTCGCTCGATCGCCGCCCCCGACGGGATTCCTTGTCCGCAGCCTCCCCCGCCGCCACCACCACCACCGCACTCAATACCGTCGATCCACCAACACCTACGCTGCCAGTTCCGGAAGAAAGAGAAAAGAATGCCGCCAGTCCAGCAGTGGCGGAGCAATCCAGTGAGGTGAAGACCGACTCCCGCAAACGAAAGAAATGGAGCATGGCCGACCACCAGAAATTGTTATCCGAGATATCTGCCATGCGCAATTACTACCGGACGACGCTGGTGAAGCCACCCTACCCTCTGCGCACACTCATCCGGCAAGCCATCGTAGAGTCGGCCGAACGCCAGCTGACCTGGGTGGGCATTCGGTTGTGGCTGGTGACCAACTACAAATACTATGGCCAATTGTGCAGCGCCGAATGGACGTCGAAACGCCATCAATTTTATAAGTTTAAATGTTTCAACTCAGTCCGAAGCACGACTGATCCCCGCAGTTGTACCTTTACCGTCGATGATGAGATCTATTTCGACACGTCGTGTGTGCTGCCGACCAAGCGGGCCAGAGTGGCCACGCCCGACCTGTACGATGACGAATCCACGGTGCCATTCGTCGTCCCCGAACTCACTCCGGCCATGACGCCGGCCAACTCTCCGGCCACCGATCAGCTGCAGGAGCAAACCATATCGTCGTCGTCGCCATCGCCAGGTGTCCTAGACCGTCTCGAGGAGCAGCATAACCTGTTCTCGAAGGTGTCCGAGAAGCGTGTACCATTCTCACAGCTTTACGATTTCACGGAGGATTTTAATAAGAACAAGTTACTCTATCGGCTGGCGGAGGTGGAGCCTCCGTATCCACTTTGTGCCATCATCCGCACCGCCATCCAACTGACACCGGACCAGGAGTTGACCTTTGGCGAGTTGTACAACTGGGCCATGAGGTCGATTCAATGTTTTGGCAACCACAAAGTGGAGATTGAGGTGAGCCTTTTGATCAAGATGTTTTTGTTATCAGGCTTTTGACGTATGAATTTAGTTTTGGGGGGCTCCTCGAACTAGCCCTTAGACAGAACAGTTAAATTTGAAGTAATTATATTACAGGAATTATTTCGACACATCCTGGACGTCAGCCCGGCCTTCTATCGGGAGCCGAACAACGATGGCGGCTCCTGGCGGGTGAACGAGGAGGAGTACGATCTGATCAGAAAGGAGGATGCGGTCTTCTTCAAATCGATCGAAGATCCCGTGCCCAACTCTCCGAAACGGAAGAAGAGAGTCCCGTCAAAAAAGTCGAGCGAGATGACAGTTGCTGCTGCTCCTGCTGCTGCTGCTGCTGCTGCTCCTGCTCCTGCTCCTGCTCCTCCTCTCCCCCTTCACTCCACTCGGAGTGAGGTGGAGCAGAAGTTTGACCGGAGCCTTCAGAAGTTCTTGAAGGACGTTCGGTCACCGACCAAAGATAAGCTGGCCAAACCGAAATACACCATGGCCTACATAATCATGATGGTGAGTTTGTCTAGAGATCATTGACCACATTTTCGGATATATTTATCGATCCTCTGCAAATCCGCGAATGAAAATCTTCAATTTGTTTCGTTGTCACGAGTTCTGAAATTTTTTTTTATAAATTCCGGTCAGCGACTGAAATCTAGAAAATATATTTTATCAGACAATTCGTGATAATGGTTGAAAATCTATATTATAAATGTTTTAGTGGTTTATTTTGATGTCACAATTGCTATCTCAATTTTTTCTACAACAGTGTATGGTCCATCACAAGGACAGGTGTTTGCGTGAGTCGGAAATCTGCGATTGGTTGACTGAGACTTTCGCCTACTACAAGGAGAGACGTGAACCACTCATGGTAAGAGCTCGAGTCGTATTGATTTTTCCACCGCACTTATCTCTGGTCCACTTAACTTTTCAGACGTTTTCAAATATTAGGATATCTGCGAAACATTTTTAAAAATTAAATTTCCGGGTTGTGTCTTATTGGGAAGATTTTATGAGCTCGCACCTGTGACATTTTCTCTATCGAAACAATTGCGTCTCTGTACGGGGGTGGCTGTTCAACTGATCTAGACAAAAATTAAACTACTACACGAGCATGAGAACATTACAAATTTGAAATGATGCACAATATTTTTAATAATAGTTTATGCCTCAATTTGTTTTTGTGCAATTGTAACTAAATCTGGCTGTGTTATGTTTGCACTTTTCCGTGTAGGCTGCCGTCAAACGTGAGCTATTGAGCCAGCCCTTTTTCTTGAGGAACGGTCCGAATTGTCACGACGCGACCTGGTATTTGAACTGGGATACCGTTTCATTAGAACAATTTCCGTACTAAAAAAAACAACTTGCCGCCCCTTGTCTAGGCTAAAGTGAGCAGGGAGCTGTTGCGGCAGGAGCACTTCGTGAGCGACGACGCCGGCGCCACCTGGGACTTCGACTGCCACCGCTACCTGGACAAGAGGAATCGAGACAAGTCTAAATAAGCGTGAGCCTGGAGTCTCTCAGCCAGTTTACAACAACACCTGACGTTTTCCCAAGACCCAATCGTTTTTAGTAATCAATTTCATCGCCAGTTCTACTCTGTGCCAAACTGCACAATTTATTTTTTTCTTCCCTGAGCACCAGCATCATCGCAGTGTATGTGATGACGATGAATCTGACCATTTGTGTTCGTTTACCACTTATTTTTATTTTTTACTCGCGTATATTCTGTTGCCATCGAAAGAAATATGTTCTTTTTTAATTAGTCGAAGCCAGCTTGCCATTTTTACTCTAGTTTGATGTGTCTCGTTCCACCAGTGCTGTCAAGACGAACTCGTTTGAATCTCGCAGAAAAGGATGTCTGGAGCAGTGGTGATAAAAAATGGGCACATCGCAACCTGGAAGGCTGTCACAAATGTTGCTGGTGGTCTATTTATCCTAATTAAATTGAAATATACTTTCATATTATATTATGTTATAACCTTAGTTCTCCAAAAAAGGTTGAGCAGGAGCCGATGAACAATACAAAATAATCTTGAGATTGAAGGACACAATCTTTTATTTTTAATCCCAATCAACTGTAGTCAACCGCACTACAAGCTTTACGTCCCCCTCATGGTGCTTAGAGACTGTGCGAGGGGGAACGACCAGTACCCCGGGATCGAAATTTTCGAGAGTCCACGCCGGGAATCGAACCCGTGACCGCCGAGCCACAGTCAGTCGCTAAACCAACTGGGCTACGACGAGCCATTATTGCCGACCATAGATTGTGCCCTTCAAGCTTAGGATTATTTTGTGCTTAACTGTTCTCACGTATTTCTCAGTTCACTAATTTGAATTTGTTTTTGAATGAATTGTTTTTTGTTTGTTTTTTAAATGGATTTAGTATCTCATCTTGTGGAGACTTAATGGCTTGTTCTGTCGTGTTTCCTTGGCAAGTCTGCCATGAGCTGGAAACTATTAGTTTTTGTTTTAAATAATTATCTACTGTTCTAAATTCTAGGTAAGTTTTACCATTCCAAATCCTCGATCGTGGCTGATGAATGTACATTTCCTACGATTTGCCTGAGAACTTTTACATTTCACGATCAAATTCTGACGTAATTGTAGTTTACCAAAGATTTTTCAATCCGTCAAAATCGACTTCTTCGAACGTCGATCCGCGGATTATCTCTTCACCAAATCAACCAGATACTTGTATACAAATATATATATATATTTATCCGAGTTTTATGTTCCAATATCGTATTTTTACGTTAGATGTTCTTGTAGCTCTAGTACCTCATGATGTCTTTGTTTTATAGATTGTTATTCGAGAAATAGGTTCGCTGGACTCGTAATGCTAGTCTGAGGTATCGCTAGTAATGAGCTCATGTATGTATACTATTTCTATCCTCAAAAGGTGCAAAAGCAAGTTCGGATATATTACTAAATGGAAAAAGTAAAAAACAACGCCAGATTACAGAAAGTTACAGAAGACAAAATGACGAAAGGAACCGTCGCATTCAAACACAACTGATGAGATAGAAATGGGATTCGATCGAAAACGTTCTTGTGGCCCAGGAAGTATTGAATAGAAGATCGAAATCGTAAATTCTTCAAATTATTTTCGCGGATTATGACGTAATGTAGTCGTTGAGATTCTTATAGATATCATTCCTTTCGTCGTTCTGTCTTCTGAAACTTTCGTTGTTTTTAAAATTTATTTACAACCTGTCGATAAGTTCCTCCAAGTACTCGTTAATTGATGAGAATTTCTTGTACTTACGTATTTACAAAATGTATTATTGAAAAATGTCATGTCTTATCGAATTTTAATTACATCATGTTTCATCATTCATCGATATAATTTTTTTAAAAAAAATAGTTGCAAATTCATCTCTTGATGTTTTCGACTATTGTTGCCATTGTGTTTGTTATTAGCGAAACTTCGCTTAAAAGTTTAGCAAAATTATTTTTAAACACCTTTTATGGTTTTTTGCACCATTTATTCGGTTGCCATTTCGTACTTGGTCCTATTCGTAGGTTAATGCATGTACTTGTTTGATGAAAATTGTATTAATGTTCATGTCCATATATTAGTATTCATGTTAAAAAATAATACGGTCAAATTTGTCGATTGATGTTTTTACTCGGATTTTATTTTTATAATTTTTGATTTGTCAGATATTTGAGAGAAAAAAACTAAAACAAAATAAAGTAATGAATTGAAAAGCATAATAAATAGAATTTTCTCTGCTGATTTTGTGTCTTGTGTGTTTTCTTTACCAAGTTTCTAGCATTATTAATTTTTTTAGAAATTAAATTTAAAATATTGCGGGAAAACAACATTTCTTGTTGCTGCTTATGTGCAATAGATGGCGTTGTTGATGGTCTAGTGACCCGACGCCTTTGCCATCTGGTGGTCAGTAGTCCAAGTAATTCCCATAAAGGAAGAGATAGGTCATTATGCGGTGCACTGCTTTCGCGCGTCCGGTTGCAACCGTCGCTAGTAAAACTTGCTATCGTTTGTAATAGTTTGGAATTCAAGATGGCGAGCTCCACTGACGTGTGTTTTCGACTAAACTCTTTCTGAGGATCCGGTGAGTAAAAACGAACCGGGATATTCGGGGGCAGGCTATTAGCTTGATGATTAGCGAACGAAATTGAGTTGAACATTACGGGCAAGCTATTCATTTCTCGAGCTAACTAGCTGGCAGGTTGGAAAAGTTAGATTCAGCATGCGCCCCAACCAGGTATCATTACTTTCTTCTCCACTCAACTGTAGTCAAGCGCGCCACAGGTGTTTTGTACCCCGGGATCTACATTTTTTTAAGAGCCCGCGCCGGGAATCGAATCCGGGACCACCGAGCCGCATTCAGTCGCAATACCGACTGGGCTACGGCAACTTTAGTTCACGAACTCTCTGGGGGGTCTCGAAAGCTGTTCCAACAGTTCAAGCAATATTGTCAACTGGATCCGCAAATGTCAATTAAATTGTAACGGGAACACCCGAGAACGAAAGATTAACTGGGACCACGGGGATTAGGTTTATCCAGAGTTTTTTTAAGAAGCAAATTGAACTATAGTCAGTAATCTAATAGATAGTAAAGACACTTTTAATCCTCTGTAACTGATGGATTAAAAGTGTCTTTACTATCAGACATCATTCTACTATGGTCCGGTTTTATTGGAAATTATCCGGAACACTTTCTATTCATTATACAGTCCAAAAGACAATTAAGAGGTCACTACCTCAAACTTGAAACAATTTATGCTAAATGCAACTACGCCAAATTCTCCTTCTTCCTGATACTGAATGGAACTTCCTTCCCCTAAAATTAGTTCAGGCCCCATCCCCCTCCAGCTTCATTAACATTAACATCCTCCCCCCCTTCCAGGTGTCGAGTGGTCGAGAGGATTGGTTGTTTTCCTCGTGGCCCGTGATCGCGGTTTCGATTCCGGTCGACACCTTCGTAATTTTTCGGGCGAGAGAAATTCCTTCACAAAATCGGGACGTTAAAGATCCCTTTCCTATGCAGCCTAGGTTAGTCAAAATATCCATTTCGCCTACCTGGGTGGGGTTTATAAGATGAGAAATCAACGGTGAATCTCCTTAACAAATATTTATTTATCCCCTCCTACCTACGTAAGTCGCCATAATGTCACGGCGCGGTGATGATTACATCTAAATCTAAGGAAGTGTCAAAGTTTTGTGAAGCGTAAAGAAAGTAGAACAATAATTAAGACTAGCACTTAGAAATTGACGTTGAGTTGTGAATCGCCTTTTGAACAGTTTCCAGAGAAAAGATAATGAGAAAAAAGGTCCCCGGGGTCATTTTCTCGCTCAAGTGCGAAAAATGAATGATGACGGGGGGGATTCGGGTCACTGCGGGCGGCCTCATGCGTATCTGTCAACAAGGGCAAGGGAGGTCGCAAGGGAGGTCAGGGATAAACGATTCATGATCCGCTGAAGAATGTTATGGAGCGAGCCGTGAAGTGCAGTTTCAAATTTCCAGGGGTGGGGGAGGAGATGGAGATTTGCGTTATCCTCTGAACTTGCGCTGCGACTTCTTACCTCACTTTTCTTACTTCTTTAAAGTGGACGGATCGGACAAGGAAATGGCATTTGAAATGGTCAATGGATTTATGCGTGAGGTAGGAAAAAAGAGATTTGCCTGGACAAAAATAGTGGTAGCTCAGTGATGTAATGTAATTTTGCTACAATAGACTACAAACATGGCCTTAAAGTCTCCGAGAGAAAAAATCATTAAAAACTAATAAAAATGTCGACATAATTGTAAATCAAAGTCTCACTTTACTTTGATGAAAAATAGTTAGAACAACAAGCTTGCCCGACGAAGTTCAACTTTAGCGCCAACTGATCCGGACGAGGATGTCAATGCCGTGATTGACTAGAGGTCAAGTGGTCCCCCGATTCCACTTCCGGTAAAGATTCGCGGAGGATCGCAATTGTCAAAGTTGCCATGCCAAAATATAAGCGGGGATCGGCGCTGCGCCAGAGCCGGGTGTTGTTGCCGGACGCAGCTTCCACGCTGCAGGAGTGCGGGGTGGCGCTACGATCGCCGCCGGACACGAGCTCCTCACCGCTGTCGCCTGCAACTGAATCGTCATCCACGGAGCAGGAGGATCTCCAGCCTCTGTACGTGAGCGGTGTGTGTCGCTGGAACGGATGCGGTGCATTGTGCAACTCGCAGAAAATGTTTCTCAGGTACTTGTGGAATTTACGTTCTGTCCATTGCATCCCTCCATTATTTTATCCTATATTATAAAACAGAGATTTTGATTTTCCTGTCCGGAGACTAACTGCCGAACGGATCAATGAAATTGCATAAAAATTAACATACACTTAGTAAACCATCATAATTCGCTAGCGATGGAATATCAGATCTCGATTTTCAATATTTAATATTAAGATAACCCTTACCAAATTCTGGATAATCTCCCTTTCGCTTCAAACTTAAATAATGGCGTCTCCACATCAAAAGCGTCGTCGATTTCACGAGACAACCAAGTAAACCAGATAACAGTTCCAACCAAGCACACCATACCACATACTATTAC
>JAQGBY010002513.1:0-22741 GCA_034698785.1 Mycogona germanica
TTTCTCTAAGTTTGGTGATTTGTTCTGCTCGTGTGTGTGTGTCGATAGAAATTGGAGCCGAAGCCGAAGGTCCGGACTGATCGACGACGCTCAGCGGTGCGGCGTATCATCCGATTAGACTTTGCGGTTTGTCATTCGAAGGACTGATCAACCGTAAAGTCTGATTGAGTAATACGTCTCGCGACCTTTTATCGTTCATCGAAATCCAATCGTCCGTGATTTTTTCTAAGGGTGCACCGATTTCTCGGGCACATGTGTTTGAATGACAGATTGGGAGAAGAAATTGAAGTGGCGAATTTATATATTCGTATGTAATAGATCTGTTCAATAACAACTTGCCAATTGTTTAGCGAATGTCAAATATATTAGCAGAGAGAAAAATCACAAAATGCCGAGAATGACTCTTAAAGAAATCTTAATGAAATAGGAAATTAAGGAAACCATCTAAATGTAATGAAAGGTGATTGCGTCACATGATGTGCCTGATTGCATGTGATAAGTGTATAAGTTGTATTCTCTCTGCTTCTCTCTTGCTATTTGTGAAACTTGAAAAATGTGTACCGAAAAACAACGAAGTTTTCGCTAGTTCGTTCGATAAATTTTTTAAAAAATTTTAATTTCTAAACTTATTTTCATGGTTCAGGATTCTGTGGAGTCAAATGTCTTGACCTGGACAGAGAAATGAGGTTCGAATGTATGTCTGATTTAAAATGGCTCTCAAACTTGCTGTTTGGCCATTTTTTTTACCAGCGCTAATGCAGGACTTGTTCTTATAAAATATATTTTTTTCGACTGAAATTTGAACTCTCGGGAACTTTCCCTCTTCAACTGTGTGAACTTTGCACTTTTTTCAAGTTTTCGCAAGACATTTTTGGCAAGTTATTATCACCGTGGTAACCTCAAAAAACAAAAGTGACACTGACAATGAGGTTGTTCGTGAAATTTGCTGTGTGTACAAATTTGAACTCATCATTGGCAAACCAAAAGGCCTCTGAAATAAAACTTAGTCATGGAAAACAACGATCTGATTTACACATCCAAAGTGCTTGAAAAACTAAATTGCTGATAGCCAATTGTATGTGTGTGCATGTAATGTATGTATGTTGGGAGTGAGGCTTGCAAGTCTTCGTGATCTGAGGAATCTCAATTTCTCTTTCCGTTGATTGGAAGAGTGTGTACGTGTGACTTGAGATTGAAGAAGTTATTTGTCGGGACGCGTAGGGAAATCTTATGTTGTGTCGTTAAAAGATCTGATTAAAAAGTGCAACTTTGAAAATGCTGGATTTTTTCTCCCACGCAAAGTGTAAAATTCTTTATTAACATATATTGATATGAAGACTTCAGTATAATCGCACAGAAAAATATATACATGGAAAATTGGGCATCACTTAACTTTTTTAAAAAGCTTTCCGCTTGCTTCAATTCAACAAGGAGAACCTGTTAAACCGACTGGTACTTTGACAATTGCTGATGTAAATTTTGCGAATCAAGGATCAGTCCTTGATATCAAGATCTGATATTTTTCTTCAAGGAAGACTTGTGTTTGTTTTTAAAAATGATTAACTGTATACAAAGATTCGGACCTCGGTCAGTTTGATTCTTGGCTAATGCAGTGTGGTTATGTATTGCTAATTCGAAGACGCGCCCCACTACGAAAGTGTAACTTATTGAAAAAAAACAATTTTGCTATATTGTTTATTTGAAAAGAAGGGTGTAAAGTGATTTCGTTGAATAACAAGTCTTAGCTTTTTGCAGCATGATGATGATGATCTCTTGAAGCTTATCGCAGCACAATTTTCTTATTCACTCTGCCACCAACACCACCACCTTCGCACGGAAAACCGGAAGTTCCGAGTGTCATTTTTTTTTTGTGTGACGCTGCAATTCAGATTTGTGATTTTGTACCGAATCACTGAAATAATTTGTACATATATCTACTACGTGTAACAGGTGTGAACCAATCAGAAACCTAGTTCTGTTGTGTGTGTGTGAGGCCGAAGGTGTGCTTCTTAATTGTGGATTATCTCTGTCAAATCCCTGAGCCAGTAATCAGAATTTGAACCTCTAAATTTTGTGGATTTGTTTGGCGTCATTGCTGCTTGGGTTTGACCAAGATAATCTGCAGTTATTAGGCTATCTGATTTGGTGAGATTAGGTTTGGGTTTGGGGAAAATGTATCGGTAGTATGACTCGGGGTCTCTGGGTCTGAAAAATGAAAATTTTTGTATCTCGATTTGTGACGTGACCCTCAGTTTTTAGCACCGCGAATCTGAACCCCGAAAGACTTAGTAGTTTTCTCTCGAAGTCAATTTAGACCCGTCTAGTTAATTATAGTTCCGTGAACGGCGGTTAACATTTTTAGAGTTTAGTGAAAACCAGATTCAGTGAGCTCAATGTACAAAAACATTCCCCATTTATAGAATTGCAACAGGTTGCTCTCTCTCGCTCTCTCTCTAAAGTGATTGTGTGTGTGCTGTTCGATTCTGATCTAGAAATAGTTGGACCGGAAGTTGATGACATTTTTCTGATGGACATTAAAAAGCGAGGCAGATTGTCAAAAAAGATCGATCAGTTTAGAACTTAATCTCCAATGAACCGGATGTAGCGTTTGATCGTAAGGCCATGGACTTAAACAGTGTGGGCTATAAAAAAAAGGATTCCTTTAAATTTACAATACAAAATTTGAAAACGTTGATAGAATCGAATGAAATTTGGCACACTCATTGGCAATAGTTGATCATTGGCCTTTTTATTTTTTTTTCTTCAGTAAGTCGACCAAAAATTGTCCGATTATTATGAAACTGGATATAATTAAGACAAGATCCCCTTTCGAATTAGATATTCAAATTTGTGCAAATCTATTAAAGTTGTGCTTTGACTGTGTTGTCGGTTTGTCGGTTGCCGATTTCGTGTTGCAATACGTCACTTTGTTGCGCGATTGCTCATCTTTGCTGCAATAATGCCGTTCAACTAAGATAAAAATGTGATAAACCTTCGACATAACAACAATTCTGATGCTAAATGACTTAACGAGTTTTTAAAAATGATGGATTTATGCAAATTTGAAGAATCATTGGAGCAGATGGAGCATCGGTCCGCTCCTTTTCCGGATCCTATGTTCGGAAACTCATTCGGAAAGGGTTAAGAAGACATTTGGCTTCATAATTTCTTGTTATGTCGCATTTTTGTCTTTGGTAAACGGCATTTTTGCATCAGAGTTGAGCAATCGTGCTACAAAGTGACGTATTGCAGCAGTAGTCGGCAATCGACAAGCGCCACCGCCATGGCACAACTTTAACAGTGAGAAATTTAAAAATTGAAATTTGAGTCTCGAAATTCGAAAGGGGATACAGTTGTCTTAAATATGCTCAAGTTTCATAATAATCGGACTATTTTTAGTCGACTTATTTAAATAAAAATAACGTAAAAAACATGGCGGTGCGATCCTCGTCACTGAACACCATTTTTAGAAACGCAAAACAAAATAATGACGTCACATACACGCACCTGCACCATGGTAATTCAAAAAGGAATGTATTGTCAATAAGGTTGCGAAATTTCAGTCGATTCGATTAACGTTTTCCAATTTCAATTGTTAATTTTAAAAGACTCCTATTTTTTAGCCCACGGTGTATATTGTCACGGAAATGACGTCACAAACGTGTGGGGGGAAATAATTTTTGGTGAAATTAATCTGCTATTTGATCGAGAGTTTGGGCAATCTTTTAAATTAGCTGGATATTATCTGCTCATATCGCGTCATGTGTAAAAATAAAATGGACAATTTGTTTTTTTAACTCGCTAATTTAGTTGGGGAAAGTGAATGGTGAATTGAAATTTCCAAGTGTACAGTCAGATATAAAGCATTTTCACTGAGAATTCTATGCACTGTAGAGTGAGTGGTCCATTTTTATTCGTAAAAGACAAATGGTCTGCTCGAGTTGTCTCCAGAAAATGACAGTTTGAAATATTTTTTGTCCCCCCCCCGAAAAAGTATGGCGCCGTTTGGGCTTTTTTCTTCTTGCGACTGCCAGAGAGCAAAAAAAGCTAATATTGTGTCGACTCTGTGAAAAACCTTATGTTTGTTAATATAGATATGTGTGTGTCGTGGCAGCACTGCCATTGCCGTTGATCTCGGAACCGTATTTCCGGTTCCGGGGTGTGTACTTGATTCACCCCCAACCTCACCCCCACGCCGATGTTTCTGTTCCCCCACACCACAAAATGCTGTTGTACCTCTTGGCGTACAAAATTTGCAACTAATATTAAAGGGTTATCAATCTAGCAAAAACTGATCTAATCTCTAAGTGTGGTTTATTTTTCCCTTCAACACATGGATAAATTTTGGAATTCCAATTTCCTTTTTCAAGCGCAACTTTTGTATAAAAAAAAATAAGTCAGAACGGTGCATTGTGTGATTGCCTCGCTAAACGGGGCTGAAGCAACATCCTCACCCAACCACCAGAGAGCAGCACCTGATCCCTCACTGCTACATCGGTTCGAGACCTCTTTCCGGCACTATACGTATGACGTCAGTGATGTTTGGGCCTTTTGATTCCCAATTCCTAAGGAAAAAGACGCGTATAAAAATTTCTATCCGCTCGAAAAATTCTAGAGATAAATTTCGGCCGGGACTTGAACTCCTGATCAAGCCTGACATTTGTCACAAGTTTTAGCACTAATTCATGTAATAACCAGTCTAATCTCCAGATTCTAAAATTTAATTTAGTTTGTTGATTCTCTGAGAGGGAGCGGGCCCCAACACTCCAGCCCTGATCCAAAAATCAGATTACAACTCTGGACCTCACATGGAAAACGTATCAGATTTTAAGCCGAGAAGAACAGATACTTTAGGTGTAATTGTTCAATCCAGCTGGGTATGGTTTCCCGCCAAATCTTCGGCGCCCTGTGATTGGCTGATTTGGTTGCAACTTCGGAAGCGAAACGTCATCAAATCAGCCAATCGCAGGGCGGCGAAGATTTTTCTTCGCGCCGAAGATTCGTCGAGAAACACGTTCAAATGAATTAGAAATTCTAACGAATATCTCCATTGTAAGCAATTCATGCTGAAACTGTATAGACCAATTTTTTGTTTTTACTAAATCCGATTTAAAAAATGTTTCAGTCATAAAGAATCGTATTAATCGCAATGGGTTCGATCACATCGGCTTGTTGCAAAGTTATTTCACATTGGGAACAGGAACAAATTCAAAAACAACAATCGATGTGTTCAAAGAAAGTGCGAGCCTATAATGCAACAAACCGGTGTGAAATGGCCCTATTGTAAAAATAA
Source organism: Mycogona germanica (assembly GCA_034698785.1). Lineage (NCBI taxonomy): Eukaryota > Metazoa > Arthropoda > Diplopoda > Chordeumatida > Chordeumatidae > Mycogona > Mycogona germanica. The sequence goes on from JAQGBY010002513.1 coordinate 5,294, forward strand.
AATTATATCGATACAGCGTAATTCGATCTATTTTTTAATTGTTCAACGATATTCAAGAAGCAGATTTTCTTGCGTTGAAACATTTCTGTTCTAATTATTTGACCTCTGAACTCAACGCACATCCACATTTTCGGCGTGTCCTTTTTTTAATTAATCACGATTGGAATATTCTATTTGTCGCTCATTTTATTGCTGATCTGGAACTGGATCCGATAATCGACGGTAAGATTTATTTGACATTTGTCAAGTTTATTTTCTTAATGTAAATCAATCACTGCTTGAGATTTCCTTCTAAATTAATTCCCTTAATCCGTGCTTAAGCACAATCACACCACGTCCTATTTTGTCGAAATTTCGATATTTAAATACGAGCACAATTACTAATCGGTAAATTATTCAATATTTCTCTTTCAAAATATACTTCCCGAAACTGGTATTGATGATTTAACGATGATTGATGATTTCTTGTATTACTGAAAGTCGTCCATAGAATCATTTAAGCTTTAGGAATTCAGTATTCTGTAATTTAACATTGCATTTTACGCAGGTGAAATTGTTTGACCTTTCAACCTCCGCATCCCAATAGGATTAAAAAGGTGAAAAGGTTACCAAACGATTCGGATGGGACTCAACTGGGTTGGAAGATGCGTCAAGTATTCCGTGCTGGTCATCAATATGCTGATTTTGGTGAGCGGTCAATTTGATTGACAAGATACGCCCGCGCAAATTTTACGGTCATTGTTTACAAAAAAATATTATTTAGAATCCTCAGTTTCTAATCTTAAGTTTTAGTCAGCGAATTTTTGAGGTCGCTTTTTGGTCTAGCCAATATGTTATTGTTTTTTTTTAAATTCTTAGGACTTCGATGATGAAAAAACAATAAGATTTTGTTTGAAATATTTGTGCGGATTTCGTTGGGGTCCATCCACTAAGAATTTGAAAACTAACTAAAATACCATCAGTCCATCTCCATGCCATGCCCGAATCTGAATCTGAACATGTCTCCGATATGTTCCGGAAGTCGAGACATAAATATCCATATGCCAACGTCACAGCTCTTGAAACGCATCTGTTCCATATCGGCTGTGGCTTCTGGAATGTGTCAGTAATTTCTATTTTTGAATATTCACAAACTGATCGGACAAGGAGAAATAATGTGGATGTCATTTGACTTTTCTGTACTTGTATTTGTTTGTGTTAGGCTGGAGCTTTCACGGCGTTGTCCATCGGCATCTGGACGTGCGTGGCCCGAGGTTATCTGGCGCCGCTTCTGGGTGACCGTCTCTACATGAGCTCTGCCTACATCCTCATCGTGATGGGCGTCATGGCCATTCTAGTCTCAGTGGTCGGTTTTCAGGCTGCCTACCGCGAGATCAAGTGCCTGTTGCTCACGGTTAGCCCCCAGTTGCAACCGTCACTTTCCAAATAGAATCCCAGCTGAGAGAGCGAGAGAGAGCTTAAAACCAGTCTTCTATTAACCCTTTAACCGGCCAATTCATTTTTCGCCCTATCCAATCATGTGCTTTGCATTTCTCTGTGATTGGTAGATTTTTGACACGATTTTTTTGAAAAGTGAAAACGCGTTATGTCGTCATTGCCGGTGGTATGCGGATCTTGGTCAGTTAAAGGGTTAAAAATATGATTACTGTATTTAAAAATTAATTTTTGCAATGTAGTTTAAACTACGTAATCATAAATTAACTTTATGGTAAAATAAATGCATAAGTTGCACTTAATTGATAGCTCACGAATGGCGTAACGCGTCGAAATTTAATTTACAATGGATGTAGTTCCCAAACTTATTTCACTTATTTCAGTTTTTTATTGTTACGTTCTTCTACTTTTATATAAAGCTAGATCGGGCTTCACCAATGTTTTGAGAAAGTGATGCAGTCAACGATACTTTTATATTCATATATATATATTTTTTAAATTAATGTAGAAGTTAACTTCAACATCGTTGCCTGTACATTTTTGTCGACTATAATTCTTGGATATTGATGATTAAATCGTGATCTATCATTTTTTATTGATTCAATATCGTCGCCAGTTATTTTAGTTTGTGTCCAGCTTTCCCCACTTCATTTCTCGTTATCATTAACTTGGGTGTTTTCGTTTTGCTACATTTTGCCGCCACAACATGACTCCTCACTTTGGTATTTTATTTCGTTTTTTTGTTTGTTTCAGTATTTCATGATTCTCTATCTGATTTTCGTCATTGTGTTGATTGGTGGCATTGTGGCGTACATCTACAGAACACAAGTGAGTTTAAACCTCTCCCCATCAATAATTTTGTAGAGCTTTTTTGACAAAAAGAATAAATGAAATAAAATGCGTTTCTCAGGTGGAGGACCACGGTCACGACGCCATGATGGCCACAATATCGAATGACTACGATCTCAGTGCCGGGGTTCGGAATGATTGGGACAGGCTACAGAAAGAGGTAAATTTCATTTTAAAAAAATCATTTCATTTATGCTTGAAACACATTTTTATTGTAACCAAAAAGACATTGGTGACGAGAGTGGTATAGTTAGTTTAGTTTCGTTCTCCGCCGTTTTAAGGAAGAAAATTTCGTTCCAGTAACGTTTAATTAAAATTTTATTATTGTATTTTGATTATTTTGGTTTAAAATATCTTAAAATATCTTGCTGTGTGAAGTAATTAATTGATCACTAGAAAGTTTTGGAATCTTATCTGGATCATCTTGGCGTTCCCCCATTAACCCCATTGACTTCGCAACTTCGCGACAATACGATAAATCGATGACTTGGAAACAGTCGTTCCTTTTTCTTTACATCTTCTAATTATCACGGAATAGCCAATTCTTTTTTCGGAAAGAGCTTTTATGTAGCCCTCGAACCAACGATCTACTTTCGGCGCCGTTTTGTTTTTGAATGTTGATGAAAAAAATAATTCAAAAACCTAAATTGTCTGTTTAGTCATGGGCAAAAAATCAAATCAATCCGAGTTCGTGTTAATTTTATACAGCTTTTTCAAAATCGATCAACAACCATGAATCAACCTTCTGTATGTTCGTGATTCGGCTATTTCATTGAAACGGTGACGTCATTGATATTGTCATGGGGATGCAAGCGCTCATAGTTGATTGGTGAATTAATTCTGCTATTTAAGAAACTAATCGGGATGTTATTCTTAGTTGAATTGCTGTGGCTTGGCCAGCGGCGATGATCCGACGTACGAAGCCTGGAGGCAGAGTGACATGTTCATGGATCCGAAGAAGGCTCCTCATGTGCCCGAGAGTTGTTGCCTGCGCTCACTAGAAGGCGAATATATTAACAAAACTCAATGCCTCATGGATGTCCCATCCAATCGTACGGTCTATACACGGGTGCGCCTTTTTCCGGTTTAACTCGGAGCCAAAGCCCAGGGTATGGTTTCTCGACGAATCTTCGGCGCGAAGAAAAATCTTCGGCGCCCTGTGATTGGCTGATTTGGTGACGTCATCAAATCGGCCAATCACAGGGCGCCGAAGATTCGTCGAGAATCCATACCCCCTATTAAAAATAGATAGTCACATCAAATTAGTCATCTTTTAGTTGAGTACTTAAGTTTACGAATAAAATTGTCGAATTCGAAATTTAAAGTTTTCGTTTCCTGGATTAGGATTGCTACGTAGCGACGATAGCACTTCTTCGGGATCACGCTTGGATATTAGGTGGCGTTGGCATCGGATTTGCCTGTGTTGTGGTAAGCGAATCGTCACCTAAATCGCCATTCATTACGTCATTTTTAAATGTTTTATCATAAAATTCAGAAAATATGGTATTTTTTTAAATATATATTTTACAGGTCTGTGGTATTATATTTTCCTGCCTGCTGTTTCAAGCGATCAAATGATGTATTTCACTCAATTGGTTTATCGTTAGACGTACTTGTTATGAGAGCGCCACCTGTCGGGGGCAATTAATTGAACTAATTAATTATTGCTTCCCGGTGCTTCGTGAACATGTGTTTCGCTTCAAAAATGTTGTTTTTTAAAAATGGTAGTATTTTGTACTATGGATATTTCAGATAATTGAAACAATTTAATTGTGTTAAAAATAATTACTGTTGGTGGAAATGTTGGAGTGCTAATATCAATAACAATAATTTTCGACACGTTTGTGATGCATTCATTTTTATTTTGAAAAAATAAAATACCTCTTTTATTATATTTACGGATTGTGAACAGGTTTTAAAACGCTTTCGAGTTTTCATATCAATTTTTGGAGATCTACGAAATATCTTCTAAGCCATTGATTCTTAAGTAACTAACAGATGTTTCGCAAGCTTGTCTACTAGAACACTAAAACTTCAAGGACTTAGAGCAGAAAAAAATCGAACTTGAAGCATTTTCAAATATAAAAACATAGAATTTGAAATGAAAACGCTGTATCAAACCTAAGACATTGGGGAAACGAATCAATATAATATAAAACTAATAAATTAACTTCATTTTAAACTTAAACAACCAAATCGTCTACAGCGCAAACGTTCGACTACACTCTGCATTAACTTTCTTAAAAGTTTTCAATTTAATCAATGATTAAATTTAATTTTAATAGACCTACATCGCCTCCACTCTTCACATTATTTTAATCGACTTTAACTGACAAATTCACTCAGAAACAACCAGGTTTTTAGTCTTCATCAAGTTAGCCCATTAGCAGGTGGTCACTCATTTCGAAATTCGCGCCCATTCCCTGGCCAACTTTCTAGCGTCTCTGGCGCCACCTATACTCCATTGGTGACATTTAAAATATCACATACTTCGATTATTCGATTTCGATATAGATACTATCGCCCATCCGTGCCCGGCCCTGTCGCATTTCTTTATTAGGCCTTCAAAAAAGTCACGATGGCGTCCGCCGCTCCTGTTGCTACCGCAACAACTCCGTAAGTTAAAATTTGGTTATTTCTCGTCACGATCCACTGGAAATCTTTGTCGAAAAATGTAGATTAATGTTCGAACTTCTTGTGTTTTTGTAGTGCCGTCAAGGAACCGGTCCAGTCCGTGCAAGTCTTTGGTCGCAAGGTGAGTAGGCCTAACCGCTTATGGTTTAGGGCTAAATGGGAACCGAATGGTGCGGGTGCGTCTACGATTTGGTTCAGTTCGTGGTGTTTGTGAAGGGAACGCTTACCAATTGTATAGTCGCACCCTATTTCAATTTGGGTTTGCATAGTAAGTGTTATCTGAGTGGCAACGTGTTCTGCACTCGCCATTTTGGCCATGTGTTTTAACCATTTCTCGACTCGCCGATTTATTTATTATATCCCACATTCTTCCTCATTTACGTGACGAATTTAAGTAAATATTGCCCTGAAATTGTCTTAGTTGGTCCCAGATTAAATTTGTTGTGGAATGTTGAAAATCTAGGGGAAATGCTACCCCCCTTTCCCCATTAAGCCCGTCACCTTTACATCTTAATTTGAAAGCCTTTCTAGACTGGGTGCGTTTAACAAATTTATGCGTTAGTCGTGCCTTTTAGCAGGACTCAACCTAGCGTGGACACTGAAATGCACAACGCCAGCCTTGGCGGTGGATCTCAAATGTTAATTGAAAATTGATTAGGAAAACTACTATCGTACATGTGTTGGCACAGTTTTTGGAGATTTATTTACGTAAATGAGTCCAAAATGGCGTTTGTGGTGCCCTGGTTTAAGCAATAGATGACCAAATATAAAGTAATAATGCCCAACGCAACTCTGAAAGATTTTTAATTCGGTGATTGACTACTGCAAACGTTTGGCTTGTACTAGGCCTAGTTGTGTAAACCGTTTTTGTTGACTACGTGATTTTTAAATTTCCCGTGTGATTAGTTGAAAAATTACCTATAACTCAATGCAATTTATTGGTTTCTATTGTTTTCTTGTTCTTACAAATTAGTTACTGTACATAAGGTAAATTCTTGTCAGTTCTTGATGCCATTTTCTTGCAACTCTTGGAGTGGCCTCGTTCACGATGCAGGGTTTGACGTTTTGCTCCACGAATCTTCATTTTGTGTAGGACTGATTGCACAGGGATTGAAAGTTTTTAGTACAAAACGATGACTGGTTTCAATCTCATGTACATGTAAGGGCTCGACAAAATAACGATTACACTGAGCAAACCGTAAAATGCTGCACCGTCTTTAGATCAAGGAAACGTATGTTTAGTCCTTGTTAGGAATTGGTCGATGGTTTAGTTTCCGTGTTGCTTAAATTTGCATGTGTTCTCGCCCTCCCTCCAGAAAACTGCCACCGCCGTCGCCTACTGCCGGAGAGGTAATGGCCTCATCAAGGTCAACGGACGACCCCTGGAGTTCATCGAGCCTCAAATCCTAAGACACAAAGTGAGTGTAGTACGCCAAATGAAAAAGCTACAACACCTGCATCAGATATTGTGTGATGAAATGGTGGCGGGTTGTATTAACTGCAGTTTCAAAATTGGTTACTCTGGGTATGGTTTCCCGACGAATCTTCGGCGCCCTGTAATTGGCTGATTTGGTGACGTTTCGCAAATTCGTAATAAAAAACATGGCGCCGAAGATTCGTCGGGAAACCATACCCTGATTGAAGATATTAATGAATGGACCACGTAAACATTTCGCCGTCCAATTTTTCCAAGTAATCTCATGCATCGTGTTTGCTTCATTCAATTTCTTTAAACAGCTCTTGGAGCCGATTCTGTTGTTGGGAAAGGACCGTTTCTCGGGTGTCGACATGAAGGTTCGAGTCCGAGGTGGTGGTCACGTCTCGCAGGTGTATGGTAAGTGGCGCCCACTTAATGCGAAATAGCTCCAGTGATATAATTTTAATCACTTATCGAACACATATATATTTCGTTTATTTTAATTTTTAATTCATTTTGTAATTCAAATGCATGTGAGTATCATAACATCTTCATCGGACTGTAGTGTTTAAAGGTCTTATAAAGCTCACTTCATTTTCAATCAATAAAGGTTTATTCTTTTCAGATAATTTGGCATTATTAAAGTTTATTAACCTCCCAACATTTATTACTTTTACATTACCAATTATTACTTTTACATTACCTTTTCTCGACAATTTAAAATATATCATTTTTGAACTTCATTAGTTTTTTCTCAGTTCTTCATTCGTTGTAAACTTGAATCGTCAAATTGAATCGCTAATCATTGTTAGGCTTTACGTTTGAGCTATCCAGTAGACGGCAGTGGCTAATTTGTTCTGTATATTTATTTCATCAGCTATTAGGCAAGCCATTTCCAAGGCATTGGTCGCCTATTACCAGAAATGTAAGTTGAATTGTTCTGTTTTATGCACTAACAGATTGTGTGCGTAATTTGTCTATGTTTGGATCTCGAAAATGGGAAGCACAGTAGTACATATTTTGTTCTCAGAATGCGTACATACTAGTTTTCAAATGCAAATGAAGTATTAGGCAAAAAGTCTTTAACAATTTTTCATCCAATAGTTAATTAGAAGAACAAATATGCGCGCTTTTTAACAGTATAAATATTTCTCGGGTGTCTTTCGTGGTGCTCCAGATGATGAAACGGTACCTGACAATTACTTCTCAACTTGCTGAAGTCAAATTTGGACATTTCGTGTCGAGAAACAGGGGCCATCTGATAAAAGAGCTACCGACGTTATGCTTCTCAAATATTAATTATTGTAGTGTAGTGTTTGTTGACTTTCAGATTCCCGACAATCCAATTAATACCTTGTGGCTTCTATCTTTACAGATGTGGACGAAGCGTCCAAGAAGGAGATCCGCGACATTCTGGTTCAGTACGACAGACTTCTGCTGGTCGCTGACCCTCGTCGTTGCGAACCCAAGAAGTTCGGTGGACCAAGTGCCCGAGCCCGCTACCAAAAGTCTTACCGTTAAATTTGTTCATGTCGTTTTTTTTCTCTAACGCGGGACTACAAAAATAAAAATGTGAAAATACGAATATCTGTTGTCATTGTTTTCTTTTTCACTGTTGTCCTAACAATTTTTTTACGAGGTTGAACGATTATTGCCTGTCGCTGGCCAATCAATCCTTTGCATTTTCACGAATAAAAGAGATGCCGTGCCGGGAATAAAATAACAAGTTAGCTGGAACAAACAAAAAAAAAGAAAACACTACATCAGTAACAGAACTCATATTATGGCTTTGATCGATCAGTAATACAGAAAATCTACATAAAGATAACAATAACTGAATGGGAAATGTATTCTATGAATGACACGAAAATATGATTTAGAAAAAAGACAACGATCAACATCTTGAACAAAAAGTTCGTGGTGATAGCGTCGTGTTTACAAAATTAAGAATATGTGACATTCCTGCTATTTGATCGTAGTAGTGGTTAGTATTTCCCGCACGTCACGTTAAGCCAAGGACAAAAAATATATTCCTCCCCGACGGGGAATCGAACCCCGGTCTCCCGCGTGACAGGCGGGGATACTAACCACTATACTATCGAGGACATACAAGAAAATGTCGTTTATTTTAGCTTCATGAACTTAACACAACGAAACTTTAAAAGCAATTTTTATTTTCTCCTTGTTTTGAAACCAATTCACAAAAGCAAACTTCTCGGCATACAATTTTGTAAACATGTGTTTTGAGAACAAATTCAGTAAAAATTAGTTCAACCAAGCGAACCTGAACTTCAGCAACCAAAAATCAAAAAGGATAGAACAAACAATACTAAAGCGTTACTCGAGAAAATTGCGAGCATTTCTTTTGATGAGAATGGATCCTCCAATTTCATCTTCGAGGCCTATTTCGAGACTATGCTGTCTACTCTAGAAGATCTTCTTGTTTGGATGCTCGATAGCTAATTTATACACTCGATAGTTCAATTGGAAAATTTTCAGCTAGATCGCATAGTAACTATATAGATAAATATCGATAATATTGGCGTTTCCGATTATGAAGCGCAAATTCAGCTAACGTCTAGAAACCTATTCAAACTTCTCACCAAGGGCTGGTCAAATAATGACTTTTTCTAGACGCCAGTTGTTGACCATTTGAGGCGGCCATGTTGTATTGCTCTTGTGAATTTTACACAAGGTGAGCTGCGATAAAAGTTTAATACATTTTACCCGTCGAACTCTTGTTCTTCCTAGTCATCGATTTTGGACAACAACGGTCGAACAATGAGCGATTTTCTGTGGAGCGTCAAGAACGGCGATCTCGATCAGGTCAAGGACCACATCGAGAAAAAGGTTAGTCGAAGAAAAAAAGTCAGTTCCAAAGAAAAGGTACCTCGTTGTCATTTGCCCATTTCGAATGACTTCCGAGTTTGCTCACGTTAGATTTTAAATTTAAACTCAATGTGAGATTCTTGCCGTTGGTTCTCAAAGTGTTAACGCGCCTTTCCAGAAAGACCTTCGACATCGTTTGATTTACTGCCTTTTTAATATTATATAATAGCTAGCTACCCCAGGGAAATAGTGGTTTTTGTTCAGTCAAAATTTTCCAGTATGATTTTATGTCGTGCTGTTGAATTTCGCATATTTCCGGATATGTGATTTGGGTTTCTTTCATGAACGGACGTTTCTTCCGAGGGCGACAGGTGAAAATTAAAATGTCTGCTTGACGCCAACCGAAATCAGTTATTCTAACCATTTGAGCCTGTAGTGACGCACAATGTTTAAGATTGAGGCGACCGTGGCGCCACCTATGGTGATTGCTATTTGACAGTAGCACGGTCATTTTAGAAGCTGTTCGGCTATAATAACTGAATTTAAGTCTGCACAGTGTTATTTTTCCGTGACCGAAGTTCTACGGCGCATTTGAGGTTGGTATTTTTCTGTAGTCAGTAATGAGCAATAAATTTAACTGATTATTTAATTGGGACTAGTGAATATGCAGAACGTTTTTGAGTCTAATGCACGGAAGGTATTTGAAGGTGTTGCTCGTTAAATTGTTATGCAACGTTTCCTACAGGCGACGCAGAATGTTTTACTACCATGTCGAACAACGCTGGTCAGTCAGAGACCAAACAACCCTGGGCCAAATGTGTTAGGAACCGATAATAACTGAAATAAATGTCGGTTGTCACACCCTGTTTCAAACTGTGTGATAGCGAACTTTGAAGTAAAATTGTTTCTGCTTCAAGCATGGTCTGATTTTGTGGGAAAACACATTTTTGATTTCTGACAGTCATTCAGAAAATTGTTAATGACTTTAATTTAACTGCCAAGAAAAGGTTCAGTCATCTTCTAAAAGATTCATGTTTTAACTAATTTTGAGCGCCTCAGATGGAATTCTGCATTTGTTAAAGGTGAAAATCTAATTTTGTTGCCTGCAAAATATTTGTGTACTTCCTGTAATTTTTTGGTTCATGTTAGTTGCTGGTCACGAAATCTTCGGTCTCCTAGGAAGCACGAACTGTTTCGAAAACTTTCGTCAAAAAAAGAAAAACAAGTTTTTGTTTATTCGAAGAATAAACACTCGTCGACCATAAAGTCGGTCTTCCCTAACCGACTGTGGATAATTTTTTTGCTGTCTGCTCCAGTTTAGCTGAACTCGTGCCGGAGGTAACACGGTTCGTCGGTTGTGGGTGGGAGGGGAGCAGTCCTGTCTGGTCAATGTATATCAGTCTGATCGGGAACTACTAGAATCCAGGAAACAGGAAGTCTTGATTCAGAGTCGTGCCTGAGCAGCCTGCCCTGGCGGATGTTAGACATCTTTCAATTCTTCCTACTAGTTTGTCTTCCTACGTGGTTTTCAAATATAGGAGGAAGTAAACTTGACTGGAGTGGTTTCACTGATGAAGTTCGCTGAATGTGTAATTGATGGCGTTACGTGTAACCAAACATGATTAAAATATATTAAAACTGTTTCGTAAGATTGAATTCCTAATGGTGGGAAACATTTCAGTTCATTAAATTTCATTTTTTTTTTTATTTTTTTTTACATCAACTGTAGTCAACCGCACTACAGGCCTTACGTCCCCCTCATGGTGCTTAAGCATTATGCGAGGGAGAACGACCAGTACCCCGGGATCGAAATTTTCGAGAGCCCGCGCCGGGAATCGAACCCGGGACCGCCGAAACCAGTCAGTCGCTAAACCAACTGGGCCACGACGAGTCGTACAGATTTCAACAATAAGATCGTATTGTTTGAAGTTCGGATGTTATCGCGCAGGATTTTCAACTGTTGCTGAGCAAACATGAACATCGAGGTTAATGTCAGTGACACATTAAAAAGGTGGGAGTGGGGACGTTTCATTTTCCCCAAGGACCTCGTTTCTCCCGACAACACTATCTTAATAAATTGCTAGACGCCCGCCAGTTTGAAGGAACAAGGAAATAACTTCTGCATTTTTTTTGTTTATGAATTTGTGAAGTCTTTTCATTTAGAAAAAATGTCTATGTCGTTTTAAGCGCGGCGTGTTTTTCATTTAAAAAATAACAGGTTGGGCCTTCTGCCCTTCACGGGCAGACCGCTCGCAAATGAATGGTCAGACGCACCCGAACCTCTAATGAACTTAAAAACTTGTGATTAGAGAGAGAGAAAAAATAGACAACAACCTTTTTGCAGTCAACCGTTGGTTTCGAACAATGTCTTATCGCGTCGTGGTTACTGTTCCGCGACCGTTCACCTCGTCTGGACACCTGTATTTTTTATCTTTAGAGAGTTTCTTTTGTGTAATTCGGATTGATAATGAGCTCACACTCGAAGCTAATTTGAACACAATTGACTAGGAATAATATAGCAGATAAGGTTCAGAGGCCGACACCTTTTTTAGAACCCAAAAAGTAACTTAAATGGCTATCCCAAAGTGTTCACTTGAGACATCAGATTTTTGTGACATGACTGTTTTAATAGGTATTTGAGATGTTGTGATGCAGTATTTGTTTTGATTTTTTTGCAGGGTGTCAGTGTGAACGAGGTTATCGATGGTCGGTTACCGATTCACCATGCTGCGGATTACGGCCAGAGTGAAATCGTTCTATATTTATTAGAGCACGGTGCTGACGTCAATGTAAGTGGGTGTTTCTAAGTGACTATCTGTTTTTAATCCAGCTCTTTCTAGAATAAATAAATGTCGATGGTTACGAACACTACAGGAACATGTGCAACGGATTAACAGTAACTCAATTTCTAAGATATAAATTTTATTCAGAGAATAAACTGGCATAAAGTCTTATGTTTTGAATCATCAGATACAGTTTCTTATATGCTGTTGTGAGAAATCTTCAGTTTTTAAAAAATGATAATTAAGTTCAAATGTGGTAAAACTAGCGTGAACTTGAAATATTACGTAGTACTGTATTACTGGTTACTGTAGTTTTATTGAAAATAACAAATGTTCGTTTTTGTTTGGCAGTCCGTTGATAAACACGGAATTAGTGCACTGCTGGCAGCAATATGGGAAGGACATGTGGACTGTGTAAGACTCATGTTGGCCAAGGTATGTTTGAAAATAAGTGATCCTCTCTTGAAAGCTGGAACCATTTCAGAAATGTAGGAACATCTTTGAATTTTTAGAAAATAGTTTCTAAAGTTTCCTAAAAGTTCTGGGATTAAGTATAAATACCACAAATTCGTTTTTATAACATTTCTTCCTGAAATGAATAATAATTTACTCTTCAAATTTTTTAGAATCGCTTAAAATATTTTTATGAATGCAAATAAATAAAAATGTCGTCATTTTGAAATGGCGATTAATCTTTGTTTTCATAAGCGACTGCTAATTTTTTTGGAAATTAATTTCACAGTTCTGATATGTTCCCAAAAATTTGTCATCTTTTAGGGATGATTCATGATTCGTGTGCTGATTAAATTTTGTAGATAAGGTTCGCCCAGCAAACGGATAATTGCTGGCTTCATAATTTCCTGTCCCAGCAGCGCAGTTAATTTCCCGAGTTGATCTACTGGCGATCTCGCATTTTCATTGTCCTTTTTTGTGATCAGGGTGCCTCCAAGCAGGGCAGTGCGCCTGACGGAACCAGCTACGTGGACGCTGCGGACACACCGGAACTCAAATCGCTGCTAAAGGGACCGTAGTCGTCCACCACGCAAGTAGACATTACCGCTGCCGCCGCCGCAATTTACGACAGTTTTTGTTTGCCAGTTCCAGCCCGGACCGGATACGCGTAAATCACGTGGGTCGTGATGTCATTGCGGTCGTGAGCGTAACAGCATCGTTTTTGATATTTCTTCTGCTTTGATGTATTAGACGGTGGCTATTTTTGGATGTGTTGGGAGAGCGATGTCCGTGAGTTCGGATTTAAATTTATGCAGAGGCGAAATGTCAGTCATTGATTTTTAATATTTTGGTATTTTAAAAAATTTTAGAATAACTTTACCATATGATTTATCCGAGGTACAATTGTTGATGGTAAATAACATTTGATGTTTTTGCGTTTAAAAAATATATATTTCTTAAATTTGATAGTGCCTGTCTCTCATTTCAGATTTGTCAATTTCGTAATGTCTGTCTTTGTCAACATTAGATCAGCTTAATTTTCAAATTTCTCTAGTTTGAAATTGATGTTTGTGTCGGTCAAAACGTTTATGTTAAAAATGCAATCCTGGGAAAACGAAATGCAGGTTCAATCAATAACGTTAACCAATATTTTAAGAAATATCAGAGGAAATAATATTTTTTGGGGAGTTTTGAATGGTTCATGATAAAAAAACTGTTTTTATGTTAAGTGGACCAAAGCAGAATATTTTGCGCGGAAATAGAATATCCATCCATTTTTTTTTCCAATTTGAATTTTTATATTTTTTAGTGTGTTACAGAAAGCAACTCCAATATTCTCTTGGAGAGTAATTATTTAAAGAAATTGTTGGATCGCCAAAGCTTCGTTCTTATCAGTTTTCGTCCCTCAATCGTTAAACCGTGGTGATCTGATCTCTAACAAAAATCCGTGCGAAACTAGCTGAAATTGAATTACTCCATCGAGCGAGATTCATTATGTGTCTGTCCGTATTTGTGTCCCCAACTGTTTTTTGTTGGCAGTGTCGTAATTGTAGTGGTTCAATCTTACCTTGACTTTAATCGTAGCTTTTTCTGCACGTTGACCGTCCCTACACCATGTTTGCCTCCAGTGATACCAAAATAGGTTGACTAGCCTAGGCTCACGATAAATTAAAAGATTGGATCAGTTTGATTTCAGCCAAAAATTTAAGCGGATACTTCGGGGAAATTGGAACGTTAAAACTGTCAAACAAGTCAAACTTCATCCAAGGTAACCAAGCACACCACTTTGGTGTGCCAATTTAATAAATTTAAAATGCAGTTAGTGGAACAGTCTGTGTGTTCTGGTCGTGCAATTTAAGCGAATTTCAATTTAAAATTAGTTTAAACCGTAAGCCTGGGCTAGCTCGTCTCCCCAAGGTCCATGTCCTCATCTTGTGTAGAAAACAAATCGGAGCCTTCTGAAAAATGTGTTTACCCAGATCCAGAAAAGAAATTATTTTTAATAGCCAAACGTGATAAACTGAAGTGACACCTTTAATTCAGAAATCGTCCCGTCATTCAGTTTCTGCTGCTGGCAAATTCTTTTTTTAGCGGTTCAGCTTTAGGAGTTTTAGGTGACAGTTTTAACTCCGGTGTCCTGTTTTTGGGCGAAGAGCCCCTGAGCAGGTTAATAAAAAGTTTGTTGAATCGAAATTTCGATTTCATTCCCAATTTTTAGGCACTTAAAATAAATAAAACACATAAAAAACAAGACTTCACTCGAGACATCTACCATCTTGTCTACTTCAGACTTTCATTTTTCGATTACTTTTTTAAAAAATGTGGTAGATCTTTGTTTTATTATGTATATTAATCAAGGTTTTCAATGTTTGCTGTGAAGTTGTTTCTGCACAAGGACATGTGGTCCTTGGTTTAGTGTTTTTCTAAGTTTCTCACAAACTGCTTCTTATGTAGAATTCAAAAAATAATTTGTAAAAGGAAAATTATACGGTAATGTGGATCTTGTCTCGAGTGAAAGCCCCAATCTCAAATTGTTTAAAGACTAGATTTCCAAATAAGCCTGTGTATAAACAGTTTTTTGCTGACGCCAAAACTGAAAAGATAATGTGAGAAATGTAACCATTTATTTTGCTACGTGTGGTAGTACTGTAGTTTATTTTTCGATGTCCTGTAGTCAATTGTGTTAGTGGAGTTGTTGGGAGGGGGGAATAATGATGGGGTGCTATATTTTTACCATTTTGCTACAGGGTTACTCCAAATATCGGTGCTCGCAAAGAGCCTCGCTGCTGTAGGGTGTGGTGAAATAGTTTTTTTTTTAGAATCACTTGTGTTTTCCTTTTTGTTGTTGTGATAGTGGTTGATATTCCATGTTGCTGTGTAGCTGCGAGAATTAGGGTATGTGCAAACTGGTGGATGCGAGGGCCATTTGTGGCCCTGTGGACTGGGCTGAAAATATTTAGGAACATGTAATTGCGATTGCTTGCTTGTTGTAGGCGGAACGAATTTGAAGTAGATTATCGAGCGCCTGTCCTAAGCATTAATTACAAATTTAACCCCTTTAACCGGGCAATTTTTCGTTCTATCCAATCATGTGCTTTGCGTTTCTCTGTGATTGGTAGATTTTTGCCACGATTTTTTTGAAAAGTGAAAACGCGTTATGTCGTCATTGCCGGTGGTATGTGGATTGGCGTGAAAGCTTGTAGTCGTCTTGGCCGGTTAAAGGGGTTAAAATACAAATCTTAAGGTAGTCGTCCACATCTTACAATTAATAGTAACCGCGATCGTAGTAACACAAGTCATTTTGTGGTTAGTGCCGCTAAAATTTGTGCCAGTCGAGATATAGCAATACTGTACGATGGCCATCATATCAAAATTGTAAATAAGATTTCTTTCATTTATTGGTTTCGATAAATTTACCATTTTCCCCCCATAAATTGTCCATCCGTAGTGCAGTGGTTAGCGATTTGTGTTCCGCCAAAAAATGATGTGTAATCTCAACATTTCAAAATAGTTTTGAAACTTTCGTCTAATTTAATAAGAAATTCGACATGTTTGACAAATATGGTAGGTCACAATCATTTGAAATTGTAAACAATTCCTGAACTTTTATTAGATCGCCCACCACTGCTCTTGCGAGATAATCTCGAAGTAACTGCCATTTAAAAATTAAAGGATAAGTTTTAGCCATAAAAATCTAACGTTAACCATTTAATATGTTGTTAAAAAGGCTAGATGTATTTTTAGTAGCAGCAACTTCATCGCTGTGACGTATTGAGAGAAATTTTTCCTTTTTCGATGTAGTTCAAGAAGTGCGGAGTGGAGATGTGATGATGTTTTGTTTTTGTATTTTTGTGATGTGGTCCTCGTTATTCATGTTTTTTATTTATAGAAAACTGAAAACATGTAATGATAAATGGCTAAGACAATCCAGAAATTTATATTGTTTGTGAGGTGTTTTCTTTCTGGTTCAAAAATCAAATCGATTAGACTGACTGAGTTTAAAGTTATGTGCAAAAAAATATCTATGGAAATAATTTATCTGTCATGTTTTAGAGGAGATTTTTTGTTATAAAAGTAACTTGATCATGGAACTGTGTGATTGATTTCTTTGAAGGGTGTGTATTTTTTTTTCTTTAGCGTGCATTAAAAAAACTGATTAAAATTTGAAATTAAAATAGAATAACGTTTTTCAAATTTAATGAAATTTGGCACACATGTTAGCAACATGTCGATGCAAGATCTTTCTTCATTAAAGAAGATAGATCTTGCATTATGAAGAATTTTGGTGCTAAACAATTTCTCATATACTCATTTTCTAACTCCGTTCGTCTTTGTTTCGCGCGTCTTTTCAAACGCCATTTTGTATTTTCTTGGAAGTACGTAAAATATTAATGAAAGGTTGGTATATTGAGACTTTCTTTTTGGAAAAATACTTGCTCTGATCGATGAAATATGACCTCCAGATATTAATTTTTCTATATGCCTCAATCATGGCCACGAGGAAAACACGCTAACCTCTCGACCACTCGACCCTAAGCTATCATAGAAAACCAAAATACAAATGAGGAGCATCGAATGCCAGGCTTAAGTTTGTCCTGAGTGTTTTGTAGGAGTGTCCAAGTAACGTTAAGTCAGTGGCCTACTTTTCTCTGGTCAGACCTTTGCTTGAATAATACTGTAGCTCCGTTTGGGATCCTCACCAGGTGGGGCTCATGGGTGAATTTGAGATGGTCCAATGAAGGGCTGCTAGACTTGTTAGTGGTAGATTTGGTCGAGAGGATAGTTCTGTGACGGACATGTTGTCAATCTTGGGATGGGAATCGTTGACCAACATTGGGCTTCTGTCTCGTATTCTGAAGGGGGATTGTAATGTCAAAATTGGGAAAATTGTGAGACTGGCTCTTACTAGGTGTAGAAGAGCGGGACATACTAGAATGGTTCAGGAGCTGCATTGTTAATGTGACTCATACTCCAACTCCTATTTCCCCAGAGTGTGTCGACAGTGGAATAGCCTAAATGAGTCTCAAGTCAAGAGCCTGTAAGGATAGG
>JAQGBY010002514.1:0-22736 GCA_034698785.1 Mycogona germanica
CCACCCCCTCATAGCCGCTGGATTAGTCCAGGCTTGGGGGTGGCCGGAGTCCTCCCCCTCATTAGGAGGGGGGGTGAGGGGGTATGCCCCCTAATTAAAAAAAAATGATAAAGTTTAGCACACCTGACGTCCTTTTACGAGCGATCCAATCTTCAAAACTGACAGTGAAAAGTGAGCTAAGGCGCACGAACAATTTCAGAGAGACCGTCTCAGTTCTGGCGTCGTTCTTGTAGATGCCTAATGCCCCGTTCTCATTTGCATGTTCTTGTAAGGCAAGTCGCTCTATAACCTACGATGCCCAGGTAGTCTAGCAAAAATGAAATGTGATTAGGCATCTGTCTTGTGAATGCTTAATAGACGTATGGAGCAAAGCACGGATTTGCAATACAATGTTTTGAGTGCAATAAAACTGTTCATTTGGGAGTCATGTTTTTTACGGGAGGTGTTCTCGGCAGCTGATGAGTTAAAATTTTGGTTCGATACGCAAAGGTCGTGCAGGCGCGATGTTCCAAATCAGCTACACCTTTAATTTATGGTCAGGTTTCCTGGTTATCGCCGAATGAGATAGCTCGCCTCCGTGTTTACGTAAATTTTTAAAACCAACCTGCTCTTAGAATGCGCAATAAATAACTTCAGTATGCAGTCAGGCTCTGTCTGAATAGTGTCCGGTTGTTTGTGTAATTGCAATGGAATGATCGTGGTTCTTTCAGTTTGTTGCTGGGCGTCGGTGGAGAGGTTCTATGTATTCGTTTACGTGACCTTGCCAATGAGTTTGTTTAGTTTGATTGCTTTTCCTGATATTGGCTCATTTGGTATGCGTGTGGCGACCAATAATCCAAGTTGCCAAGTATACTGGCAGTTAAAATATACATTTGTGCAGTGTACTTTCATTAATGCTCAATTTGTCAGACATTGGTGTTCAATGTACATATTTTAGATGGCGTTTTAATAAAATATTTTTAGTATCTGTATACGCCACGTTTAAAATGGGACGCAACCACCTATTTTTGAGTTTCATACAAAATATTTATTATGTGTGGTTTACTTACTTGCGTTCTTTTTACAGACTCAACGACAAAAATGGCGAATTGGCGAGTTGATGAAATCGATAACAGTTTGGCGACAGACTTCGATGACAGCTTATCGGGTCTCGGCGTCGAGTATGGAACTGCTAGCTACAACATGAGGTAAACATTATGCCATATAAGGAACTGCCCTAAGCGGTTAAAATAATTAGGTCAATCGAATACTGGTTGTTCTCGCTTTGGTGAAATTATGTTGCAGGTTAATTTAAATCTTATTATGCATAAACTATGCACCGTCTACTTTTTACATCTTTTTCGTGTATGGTTGTTTTAAGGCGCTGCATCCAGTTAGATGATATATGATCTAAATAAACTTGTACGGTTTTTTTATTCTAATCAAAATCTAACCTATCTTAAGTTAATTCATTTGTTTCCGTAGTTGGAATAAAACCTTTATTGTCATACCTTCCTTCCGATCAAATAGTTTTTTGTTCTTTTTGAAATTTTAGACTTGAAATTGAAATATTTTAATTGAGGTTGTAATGAGGTTGGAATTGATAATGCACTAATATATATATATATATTGTTAACTTTGTTATTTCTAAGGAAACTTTTTTCGAATTTATATGAATTTTTCTTTCTTTACAGTGAGGCTCTACTTGCTTTGCCAACAGTTCTTCCTGTTTTCAAACAAGAGCCAGAGAGCGAAAATGGGTAGGTGAAATTTTATGTAATATCCATGCGGTCGTGCGAACCTCAGTTCAGTTTTACTTTGGCAGATCTTTTGGATGATTTACTCGTGCATGACCTCAGCAGTTGTCAAGGTCATTAACACTGAGGTCCTTCTGTTATTTTGGTAGGAGTTATTATTGCGTGCGAAATTGAAACCACTGTCACTCTCGGGTAATTCATTCGATAATTCAAGGTATCAAATTGAAACCCATAGAAAAACTTCCTAACTATTATTTTCGCGTTTCGTCGGCTTTAATAGCAGATCCGAAGGTCAATGCTTTGACAGTACATATATGAAAATATGAAATACCCGTCGTGGCGCAGTTGGTTTATGACGGACTGCGGTTCGGCGGTCCCGGGTTCGATTCCCGGCGCGGGCTTTGGCTCTGGGTACTGGTGAAAATGTGCCTCTCACATAGAGCCTAAGCTCTGCGAGGGGTACAGAATCTTCCTGTTGTGATCCGTCACTTCAGTGAATTAAAAAAAAAAAAAAATACATGTGCATAGGAAAAATAAAGATACTGGAAATAGACGACGAGTTGGTGAGAGACCATAAATAAAAATAATTCCATAAATAGTTTCAAAAATTCTAGATTAATTATTTTTATTAATCAAGTCGCGCCAACTGGCGTCGATTTTTCGCGGTTCTGTCCCGTATCTGCTCAAAAGTTCCTTAGTTTAAAAAATATATATTGTAGTCAATGAATGAAAATTGTGTGCCCTATGCCATAGTGCACTAAGAGGGGTACAGAAACTCCTGTAGGGACACTACAGTGAATTTAAAAAAAAACTCTTCAAGTTGTGAAGAGACCAAAGACCAAATCTCTGATGACTGAGCACTTCACTCATTTTTTAGCTTACTGAACGTTCTTGTGGGGATCGCCCTGCGCCCTGGTCAGAGAATGATTTGCAGGCCTTCACCCGATTCGCAGTAATGTCGTAATCTACGTTACCTTTTGTAAAAGTTTTACGGATTTATGCTGTTTTGTTCACTATCAGACCAGTAGTTTCTCGCTCTCGAAATTGTCGACGCCCTGAGCTGATGCCTGTGTATTACTGTGTTTTTAGTAAGTTGGGTGGGCGATGTTGGAGGGGGCAACTTGACTTATTTATTGTACATGCGGTGGCGCCAGTTGGTGATGGGACTCCTCTTCCCCTCTTGCGCTTAATCTGTTATGGATCAATGCGCGCGCACGTCATGCGAGCGTTGACCATAGGAACATGTGACATCATCACGCCTGGTACGGAGGCTCCACGGCGACTACCTGTGAGCGAGCCGGTAATAGGCCGGCTTCTCTCCCAAAACAAGTTCCGAACAGCGAGAAACAGAGAGAAAAAATATTTTTTTCTTTGACAATCTCCTCTTATATCCGCACTGGATAAAGATGTTTGGTTGCCGGTTAAAAAAAATTTGACCTCCCGGTGGGCGTTTAGACTAGGACAAAAATAAAAGCGGCAATGCAACCAGTTCGGAGAAATTTTCGAGGTTTTTTTCATTTGGGCTACAAATTTAATTGAGCCATTCATCAAAGTTGTTGTTGTAGCTGATTCGTATTACGATTGCAACCGACTTGGTTTATTACTAATGAAAGACCAATTATTGTCACTTGTTTCTTGAAAAAATATTAAATTATTCCGATCTCAACGCATAACTAAACAAAAATATTTTATTCGGTGGTGCTACCGCTTTACAAGTTCAAATTAAAATATAAAAAAACAGGAAGTAAAAGTGTTTTTATTGGTGCTTAATTAGTCTGAACTGTTTGATTTTGAAATTTGCGGGGTACAACATAATTATTTGAAACTATTTGATCGCACTGACGCAAACGTTTATGAAAAAGCCTTGCCTTGAAATTTTCTAAATTTATTATACCGTCACAATTTTTTATCAGAATCTGGCACGAACGTGTAAGAAACTGTTGCACGTAAAAGTAGCTAGAGTCGCGTTAGTAATCATCACCATAATAAAACATCTTACGTTTGAATGTTAAGATGGCTATTATTAATACTATGTTCTATATTCCTTGAAAGTTCTAACGGCAGTTAGCTGTTCTCTTTAAAACAACCCACGTTTTTTTTTGTCAGAATTATTCCAAGTAAATCGGGTGACCCAATCGGGTAACCCAAAGTACGACTATCGCGTGTAAGAATAATACACAGTAGACTACAATATTAAATTTGTCTTGTTCTTCTACCAGAGCCTTACACTAGTAATGCTTGGAGGCGGGGTATAGTGTTATGGGTGACTCGTGTAATTAGTAGCAACGTCTCCCGACTCGTCGCGCTGGTTGAGCATCGGCTAATTAGCATTTTCGTTTATTTCCATTCCTCGAAACGCCACAAAATGGACCGCGATGACGCGGATAAAATGTGCCATTTTGATATGCAATGGGAATATAGCATGTACATACATTGGGTTTCAAAGAGCTGTGTTCCACATTAGATAAGGTGCTCCACAAATGGCCAATTCAATGGGTGGTTGTCATTTTTGTAGCTGCTACACGTTATTCAATTAGCGAGTCTCGAAATGGTCGATCTCTAGTTGCTTCAGTTTTTTG
The DNA here is from genome assembly GCA_034698785.1 of Mycogona germanica. NCBI lineage: Eukaryota > Metazoa > Arthropoda > Diplopoda > Chordeumatida > Chordeumatidae > Mycogona > Mycogona germanica. The sequence continues at coordinate 4,316 of JAQGBY010002514.1, forward strand.
GGGAAACCCCAGATTGTTTTGAATAAAAAAAGTTGTTTTCTACGTGTCCTGCAAACCAACAGTTGCAGTCTTATCTGCTACTAAAGAAAATATATTGAGGGCGAGATGGAGACCGGGGGTGACGTTTCTATTTGGTCGACGTACTCTTGTTTTGTAGAGGACCTTATAGACGCTAACCCAAAGTACGACTCTTAATTCTAAAGTGATACCGATTTAATCAGAATTGCAGAATGTTTATGATTTGTGTTTGATTTTGAAATCTAAACTATTTTTCTCTGAATCATTTTCGAAATTCATTGTCTTCTGCATGTATGCGTCTAATTAAATTATCGAATTTTCCTTGGAATTTTCAGAATCGGTCAGTCCAATGCCGGCTCAAACGTCACGGGAAGTTCGCAGTCGAGGTAAGTGACGCACACTCAACTTTATTCACAGTTCTTCTAATTAATCGTTCGCGTTAATCTGTCATCTGGCTTTGAACTAGACTATATTTCTCAGTGACTAAATTTAGCAAGACATGTCGTCTGCAAACACGAATACAATATGGAACATGCAATAGTCAATATTGTGCGCACGAAGGGGAAGTATTCTGTGCGAAAAAGCTGCAAGAAAAGCAGTTGGATTAATTTAGAGTCACGATTAATCGAAGAAGTGGGCGGTTCTCTATTTTAGCAGTGGTAAGGAAAAATCTGTCAATCTACAAACCTCCACTAATTTTTATTTATGCCGATAAACGTTCAAATTACAAACATAAAAACGTTTACGTTACGTATCTTGGTTGTGTTCAGAATATCTTCTTCCAAGATAGGGATATGCAAACAGTGATGAAGTATTTTGAAAGGTAGTAGATTTATGTTTGGGTTTCGATTGTCTCGCATCTTTTTTTTAATGTGCAATTTTGTTAAATATAGAGCTCTATTTTTCTTTTAATAAAACCACGACATATTTTCCATTTTAATTATACAAATAAATAATAAAAAAAACCGTGCGTATGAGCCGTTTGCGGATATCAAGTTGTATGATCATTTTCAGCACAATTGTAAATCGTGTTTCGCTTGGGGTCAGACAGTCTAGTAAAAAGAAAGAAAAAAATCTCAAGTGGACACGCTAAAATCAGTAGGCCGTCGCCTATCTCTTAGCTGCCAAAAATGTACCCCAGCCAGCTATAAAAAAATATAACAAGCATGTATACGCGCTATAGCCGTCAGTTGCGCGCCAACGGGTACTACTATAAATTTTCAGTGTCGACCGGTGCCAGGCACGTGTGGCGGCACCTAGCGGGCGGTGCCTGAAACTTCCCAATGGAGAAACAGTATTTCCACATTTCATGGGAGTGTGGAAAATTACTCGGAAATAAGTACAGGGTTGCGTCACCCAAGAAAAACGTTTTCCTCTCGGGGGAGGCCAGCAATGCATGCTCGGGAGTGAGCCGGGCTCAAAATATAACCTACACCTTAATTATCTAATAAGCTTTCTCGTTCAAGCCTGACCGAATACAAAAAATCATAGTATCGTTACACCGTTGTGACAAGACTCAATATCCTAACAATTTTTTGTTTATAAGAGTAAGATTAGGTGTCATGCTTAGGGATTCGTCAAGTGGAGAGAGCATAGGCGATCGAAAGACAGAGCTTCAATCGTCCAGCACTGTCGCATCCGTCAGCCTTAACTCTTTAACTAGACCTCTGTAATGGGGCGTATTTTATTTTTCATAATTTTAGGCGATTTGTGAAGCACAACGCTGCTGTGTTCTCACAGTGATTTTTGTTTGGAAGACTTTCTGGACGCACAATGGTGCTTTTAGGAAAGTTTTCGAATGACAATGATGTGGTCACTAATGTAATCTCGATTTGTCCAAGGGGGAGGAGGAAGTGATATTTCAAGAGAATCATGGATCAATGATTGAGGGCATACTTTCAACGTGACGCGGTTTGGTCATTCTATCGCAGCAATTTTCCATGCTGCTCCCTTCCAAATCTCTCCCCAATTCTTAGTTGATTCTTGGAAATACTTCGACTCATGTTGGAGGTACCTCTCATTAGTGGTGAAGAGGATATTCGTTTTTGGTTAGACCCATACACCGTACACGTCTGAGCAATTGTTGCAGCTTCCTCTTTGCCTGCGGTTATTGAATAGGGATCACTCTTGTTCTATGCAACACCTTCATTCGACAATTTGTGGACCTTCATTCGAGTCTAAAATCCTCTTATAGTATTTTCTGCTGTCACGATTTTTGGCAGTTAGTAAGATGGATGGATGACACGTGTTATAGGGGAATCAGTTTTCCAGAATTGAGGATCTCAGGTTGCCACAAATCTAGGACATTCCTTCCACTGGCTTCCAGTTTCTTCCAGTCCAGCCAACAATGACCACAACGACACGAATGAAACCCGATCCAACTACTTCGCTCCGAACCCTTGAACTCTATTGAAATCTGTGAACCATGTTTGGTTATATTATCGGTATGGTGATTCAAGGAAACATTTTGAAATGATGTGCTTGACTCATTTAAACTGGGGGTTCGCTCATAAAACGCCCTTTTGCTGCGAACGGGAGTTATGTATGTGGACCTCCTTAACAAATATATCAGAGTATTACAAATTGTATATTTGTCCAATGGTAATAATGATTAGAATTAGCCCAGTTGGTTTAGCGACTGACTGTGGCTCGGCGGTTCCGGGGATTTTCCTAAACTAGGTTGTCTAGGAAAGAGATCTTTAGCGTCCCGATATCGTACAGGCACGGATCACGATTTTACTTCTATTCTAAAAGAAGGCGGGTGAAGGGATTTCTTTCTCCCGAAAAATTCCGGAGGTGTCTGCCAGAATCGAAACCTCGATCACGGGTTTTTGAGGAAAACAAGCTACTTCTCGACCACTCGACACATTTCGCACAAAAACAAGATCACAAGAACATTTAACTATGCTGGAAAATCGTCGTAAACGCGATACCTGCAGACACACACACACACATAGTTAATATGTACGAGTTTGTACAGTATACACTGTTGCCCAATACACAATGAAGCCGATATGCAGGGTCCCTACTACGCACGGCAAATTTGAAGCTCTACTAATTAAAGTAATAGAACACTGCAACATTTCATTTAAATCGAAGCATTTTTCACGAAGTTGTGATATTTTTTATTTGGGTGCTGTTTTTTTATGGATCACAGTGTATATTTATTTACACACAACTCAGTTTATTGTCCCGTTGAACGGTGCGGTGGTCCTGTTGTGCGCTCACCGACGGGAGATATTTACGACTCACCGGCCAATGGCTACACCACTGCGGCCCATTGGTCCTCAATCCTCTATCCTTGGCCTGAAATGAGGTACCTACCTGTGCCCGGTTGAGGGTGTGTCATATATTTGGCAAAGTAAAGAATGTGTTGGCACGGGGACGAAACTTTCATAGATGTACTGTTGCTCTGCTTTCGTCGAATAAATGTTTTTTAAAGCGAATATTGAATGAACGCAGTTATTAAAATCTGCGAGTTGCGTAGTAAGGATAAAAAAGTGAAGAAAATTTCAAATTATTTTGAATTGGGAGTTAGTCGGTAAAAGATGAACAAAAATGACCAAAGCCAGGTCATTATTCTCAATTTAGATTTCAGTCGGATGCATTTCTCGGGTACGTCTTCAAAGGAGACATGGTCATTATTTACTTTACCTATATAGCTACTCTGTATTTCTGTCGCTTTTTTTAGTGCTGCTGCTGTGCGACAAATAATTGTGCGTCTGCGATATATTGCAACGTTATCAGATTTGGCTCGGGATAGTCATTTTCGCCGCATTGTTTGATGCATTATGATAAGACTTCAAAGCAGTAACGATCGCTCGGCTACGATTGTCTTTTAACTGTTACTGGTTGATTGTGCTACATTAACAGTACTAGATAACAATACATTCTTTAGACTGCCGCTTCAAAACAAAAGTCCAGCTCGTTGGTCAATGAATTAATTTTCTTATTTTCCTTTTGTTCTGCGTGTTGTAACTGTCGATGTGGTAAACCTGTGTGCCTATGACTTATTAGTCAAATCCATTTATAAATGTTTGAGCGCCACTTCACGACAATCTCTGCAAACATATATTTTTTTCTCCATTGACTAAAACGCTTTTGCATAATTTATTTATTGTATTGTGTACGGTGAGGGAGGGAAACATTTCATCGCTTTGCCGGTAAGTGACACCTTAGGAATTTTTCGGGCGAGAAAACGAGACAAGACAACATTTCCAGGTCGCCTTCTGGGGGGGGGGGGTTGTGAGAATTGTGAGAAGTTAAATCATTGGTAAATAAACCCCCTTAACAATATTATTTTTGCCGGTAAGTGGCGATGAGAGGGGGGGGGACAAAATATATGTGCCCCTTACATAGTACCTTAACACCAAAAGGGGTACAGAAAACCCTGTAGTGAATTGACTACAGTGAATTAAAAAGAACAACATATGTACAATGGAGACGCAACTAGTAGCTCCATCTGGCGCACATTGCAAATGAGATTAAATCAGGGCAAGAATCTAGTTCTAATGCAGCATTTTGCAGAATTCTTAAGTCAGTCAAGAAATTAAAATTAGAAAAATATTTGTTTGGTGCACTAGTCCAGTGATAGGAAAACCAAATCCCAGAAGCATAAGTTAAGAACCAGAGCAAAAAATGACTGCTTTGGATGTCTACACTCTTAACACCTATAATTATATATGTGTTATATATGTCGTTTTAATGTGTTTCGCCTTCTCCTTTGCTGGGTTGTAGATCTTAAGATTAGTCGTATTTTTCGTTATCTTTTTTTAGATATGGCTGCGGATCAATTTTGTCGCGCAACTGGAGGGCATGTGTATGGCCGCTATTACTTAATTCGCGTTATTTATGCTAATTGGCTGACGAAGCGTGTACGCATTACGTTCATTGGTCACGCATCCAAGCCCTGGGACTATGTACGATCACGATCGCTTTAAATGCAGCGCCACGCGTTCTGCCCTGTCTCGGCACTCGAGAAGCAAGTGGTGCCTGCAGCTACCTTATAAAGGAGCGTAGCAGGTGTCGCCGAATGCTTCCATTGTAAACTAATGTAATAATTTATTTATAAATATTAACGAACGCATAGTTTTTAAAAACGAATCCACGAAATTCCATGGTTTAGATTCTGCGGATGCTCACGCCACCTATATTCAATTAGGGTGCAGGGTGATGTAGTATCGTGTAGTTATCAGTTCCACCAAATCACTATTTCATTCACTTAATGAACAATGTAATGGAGTGAACTTCATTCACGGAAAGTATCAAAGCACGATGTAAACATTCTACAATTAACTCATTATGCAGACCAAATTGTTGCATGAGCGATTTGACGTGGCATAGCTAATGTCACAATGTGCGTGTTGTAAGTGTGAAAACTGAAAGTTCAGGTTGTTAACGTTCAAATTTATTTCCAGCTTGGGGGCGTTTGTCATTTATGGTTCCCGTTTTGGATTACTCAGTTTTTTTGCGTGCCGGGCTATACAGATTGGAATACTGCTACCATCAACTTTGTAATTCAAATTAAGCCTCTCAGTTCCTTTAGTGTTTGTTTTGTCTGGTCCATTGACTATGGGCAGCGTCGGAGATGTGCAAGAGCGTACAGAATATATGCTAATCTTGGTCGCGTCCTTGGCGTCCGAAGCTTGTTGTAGATCTGATATTTCAGAAATTATAAAGTGTATTTGCATGTACAAGTAAAGTACATAAGCCTTTATTCAAACAGATACTCATTGCGTCCCTGTAGCGGTCGTTCACAAAGAAACTGCTTAATCGAAGTCCAGATTTGGGAACGTAACAGGTTAGGGGATAAATTATTGATTTGATGAAATAATTTGTTGAGCGATTGCAATTTTCAATAATGATATTGGTCGATCAAACATTTACTCTAATGGATGATCGATTAAAGACTATCTTAAATGTTTGCTGTCTAACAGCTGCAAGAAGCAACGATGCAAATTTGATAAGGCGGTATTTCATTGCAACTTAAGAAATAAATTGTCTACGAATGCTATAAAATGGGGAAATCCTACGAGCGCTTTTATCATTTTTCCTTGTGCTCCCCGCCTTAGTAAATCAATTAGTGACGGTACTTTCATCCAATAAACTATGATATTGTAAGACATTACATTTATTTGTTTCTTGTCGTGGCGCATTGTTGGAATTCGGTTTCCCATTAATAATCAATAGAGACGGCGGCTGCTTCTAATTTGAGAGACCATTCTCGCCTATAAGCTTTGTGATTAATACATTTGGAAGTCTAACATTGATGGTCGAAAATGTTGTTGGCACAGGCTCCTTCTGTTGCTTAACATCAAGTCTGTGTTAGTGGATGTCTGTCTTGGTATTACAATATTCTTACTGACCAAATAAAAAAGAAACTATAATAAAATCAAAACCCATAATCTAAAGACAATCACGGCGGTATATACGCAATAGTTCATCTATTGCAATAACGTTTTTGAAAATCCGAAAGTCAATTATTTTAGTGTCAAATTGCCTTTTGAATTATTTTTCAATTCAGCCTTAAGGGTCCTAGGGTTACGACAGTTTAAGTAAACACCTCGTTTTATCAATGTAATTTTTATGTTTGAATTTATTTATACACCCTAATTGCCTGTTTCCATTGAAATAATTCCTCGTAATTGTGCATCAGTAATTGAGAACTTTTTTAAGTGTAGCCGGGTGGCAATAATGTGGTGAGCACACAATTTTTTTTTCTCTGAGCGTGTTTTTGGCACTGCCATGAGCTTTATAGCTATACTACATGTTACCCACCATATTTCCCATTATTGCCAAGGTGCTTCGCCATCCTTCAGGGTAGTTGGGTTAGTCAAGGTCACCCTTTAATTAATTGCATGCTGGGATTAACTGTCTTCTAAATTTGTCTTACTTTTCGAACGCTCCCAATCCAACCGATTGCATCAATGTCGTCGTTTGGATTGTGTCTTCTAGTTCATCAATTTTCATCTTAACGAAAATGCTGAAAAATTCTTTTCCATTTTACAGAAATGCTATAATACTGTGTGGGAGTTCAGCAAAATTTTGTCGTTTGAAAATCGATCCTGTTTCAGTCCGAATCGTTCATTTGAAATTTCATTTGAGATTCCACTAATTAATATTTCAAATTGTTCTGACTAAGAGTTGGACAATGCTAAGATAGATAGTTTTACTAACTTAAGAAAAATTCTCAGTTTTATTAGCGACATTCTGTGACTGGCCCGCGCCACTCGCTTGAACTGTGTGGCTGGTCTAAGGGTGATACTGGCGTGCGCGTAACAGGTGATAGGGTACAAGGTGATAAAGAAGTGGCGCACTTGTATATATTCAATATATATATATATATATATACTACTGAGTATATATATAAAACGAAGGTGCTATTGTGTAATTGCAATGGCAAGATCCTGTTAAACCATCGAATACCCTCCCTCGTTGATCATGATGGTAAATTGTAGGCACAAAAATATGCTGTTTCATGCAACTCGGCCCAGCTGTTGAGGTTTCCACCAAAAAGTCACACAGAGCTGCAAAGTTTACCGGGGTGGCCAATTTTTCTCTTTTTGGCGGCACTTTCGTGTGCAAACAACAATGCGCATTTCTTTTTCTCAGTTATTAGGTCATCAGCTAGTTCGTAGTAAAATCCTCTTGAGACACCTTGAGCACCTACATCTGTGTAGGTGTATTTGGAAGAAATACATTTGCTCTGGTGGTTATATTCCTGTCTTGTCACGCGACTCTTCGGGTGAGAGAAGAAGTGTCGGTTGTCGATCACTCATGAAATATGAAAGAGCTAGGCTTGTTTCGGTTGGGGTCTTAGGAGGTCACATACACATGATGATAATTATTCGACACTGATGTGGCCATATGACCTTGTCCTCGCTCGTGTTGCCATCTAGCGAGACGGATGCCATGATCTTCCGTCATCATGCTTATGATATAATTAGATGAGAATCCTGCCACCAGTAAAGCTTCTTTAAAAAAGCAGAACCAGGTGTTGGTGTTGATTCTAACATTTCCAAGTGCTATCAAAATCCTTCTTATTTTTCTTGGCAAAATAATGTAGTGTATTCGAGGACCTTCAATGGATAATTTTTTAATTAGTAGTCAAAAGTGAGAAGTTGGCAACATCAATTAAAGCTTAGTTTGGTGGTGCACAATGTGAAATGACATAAGAGTGAGATTCAGTTCTTTTCACAATTATCAATTATCTTACCTGTTCGAGAGAACAATTTGCCGACTACATGCACGGTATTTCAAACAATTTTATATTTGTGTCCTTAATCTCGCTCGTGAGGGCGATGTTCATACGAAATCGTCCGCAGTGCAATTCGATACTACTGTTGAATTTTCTATTTGTACTTTCACTGTTCCTGACTGATTAAAGGGGCTTACTGGCTAACATTATTTACCTTAATTTATCAATTACTATTATCAATTTATTTTAATAATTTATTATTTATTATTATCAATTACTACTGTAGGGATGGGGGTACTTCAAGGGGGTCTCTTGTGGCGTAATGGTTAGCGTGTCTTTCTGTTATTCCCGTGCTCGATTCCCGAACGCCTTCCTTCGGAATGGAAGCAAAGCCGTGGGACCCGTGTCTACTATTTCAGGTACACATTAAAGACCCCTACCTACCTATGTAGCTTATACTAAGCCTGGGCTAGGCAAAATTACCAGGTCGCCTCTTGGGGGGTTTTAGGGCGAACACGCTGGTGGACCTCCTTAACAAATATCTCGTACTGTAGTTCGTGATGTATTTTTAACAAACTCGATGCGATTGATGTTCCTGATTTTTAGTTAAATTTTAATTTATTTTCATTGCGGCTATCGGATGTCGCTATCTCTTGTCAGACGCCCGCATATTTGCTGATCAAAACTTGGGAGTCTTTCTGGCGGGGATTCCGAAGAAATTTATTAAACTCAATACTGCTTCGTAAAGTTCAATTGGAAATGCCGTTTTTGCTGAATTTAGGACATCAATTGACCACTAGACATCGCCACTAGATGTCATTTCTGCACATCCACATATAAGGGGCACTGTCGATTCAGAAGGTGTGGTCCTCAGTCTAACCGTTTCCATGGATGGTCAGCCCATCGAAATAACTTTGGACAATGATGCATGACGGAGGCGGCGCGCCAGAGTCTCTCCAGTCAGGCCAAGACGCCAATGCGAAACTGGTGAATCGCCTTTAGGCCGATAAGCACAATAGGCAACGTATATTTACTGATAGCCTGGTTAATATTATGGCAATTGCCCTTGTACGTTGTCGGCAAACTGTCACCTCTTCCGTTTAGCTATCTCTGGCTTTCATTTACACCAAAGAAAAATACTCCGTGCTTTGACCCATGTTTTTCTTATATGAATAAATTGTTTCGTCCATATTTATTCGAAAGTGTGATTTATGTTTACGTTTACGAGGCATTCTTTGTTCGAAGGTCAAGATATCGATTATGTTTCTTCAATTAGACCATCAGAAATGAGCTAGTTTATAGGTTTTATTGTCTGTTACATATGTATATGGATCTCCTAAGTATTATTGTATCGCGAGCCAGCAGGATCGGCTCAAGTAAAACGGGTCAGGATTATAAGTGGTTTCGGTATGGAAGTTCTTCGAACTCGATTATTACATTTGAATCTTATCGCGTTTATCCGTGCAGAGGGGTTTATCTCGACGCTTGTTGTCTGTCTGACAGTCCGTTTTGTTGGCTTATCACCTCAGTCCGTTTGGTTGGGTTTCCCCATCCCCCAACCATGCATGGTGCATTCAGGTAGGTGATGGTCAGAGTTCGCAGTTTTGCTCTTTATTAGGCGGGTGACTTTACACCCAATTGAGTTCTTAAAATGCGATGCGCTCAAACACGATTTCAGCACAACCTTACTCTCTTTAGGAATCGATAAAAGTAATTGATAAATTAATACCTTTTCACAATAAAGAACATAGGTAATAATTTTATATTAAATAGGATATCATCATTTTATTGACAATTGATTCTAAAATGGCGGTTATGTAGTGTAAGACATTTTATACACTTAGATTTTTTACCAGTGTTTTTGTTTTGGCCGCAGCTAGCGTATAATATTTCACACAAATCGAAAGTTCAGAATTTAACGGAGAGGAATTGAAAGCGGGGTGGGTAGTAATGAGTGTAATCGCATTTGGCAATCAATGGACCTTGTCGTGGCCTAAGCTCATATTGGAAATGGTGGTCGGACACGTGATCGCATTAATATGTGAGATTGGTTAATTATCCGCGCCCAGACACCCGTCCGACATTTGGCGATTGGCCCATTTCGTATACTGCAGTGAGGATACTTATCACCGCAATTTTACTGATTGGTATAGAGTTGCATTACCATAGAATAATCGTTTGTTAATAGTCCACTATATGTTTAGTTTTATATGCCTTCATCTATTATCTTCTAACGGATGATTGACCAATAAGTATATAGGAATCTACTCGTATAAAAATGTTTTTTGACTGCACTCGTACTGTGTGATACGATTGTGAAACCAATTTGCATTTATTTAATAAAACCATAATGGGGAGCACTGTACACGTATTGTGCATTAATATAATATGTGATGCATATATATGCAGCAGATATTGATGCATTTGTAGGCTTAAGTTCAAGATACTAATCATTCGCTATTTTCGGATGTAACTCTACGATCTCCATCCTCGCATAAATGAAATGAAATTTGGAATCGGACGTCATTCAATACAACACGAAGATATTTGTGAAATCGAGTTTATGTTGAAGTTCAATTTGAAACTGTCAGACCAAGTACCTTGACCAGTACCCCGGAATCAAATAAACGAGAGCCTACGCCGGGAATAGAACCCTGGACCGTCGGGTCATCCGACTGGGAGAACTCAATTCAAGGAATTTGCTTTTATTTCATTGCATATTTTTGTCTGTTAATTTCTTAGTTGCTCCCAGAAGATATCCTTTGACAAAAACATTAACGAACTTTGTCGAAGAAAGTAGAGTTAATCAATGTTTTTCATCAACGGTGCTGTTTTTGGGAACTTGCACCCAAAGTGTTGCTGAATTGAAATTACTGTTGCACTTATGTTTACATTGCTGACTTAAACGTTTAGGAGATTCAATCTAATACCTTTTTTTTGGTTTGACATCTCCCTATGATGCAATTCGCGTCTTTAAACGCCTGGTCAACCGGCCATCTTGCCTGTGTCATCAGTGCAGTTAATGTTATGTTAGATGGAGTCGCTTCATTTTATACGCCCGAACCATTGTAATGGCTCTGATTGGGATTGCGCCATGTACCGTACATTAGACATCTTTATTCGCGTATATGTGTGTGTGTGTGTGTGTATATATGGCGTCTCTAGTTAATGGTGTTAATAAATACACCGCTGATGAATGTAACGGGATGGGATATCGAAATTCGCGGTTGTCAACGTCACTTATTCGCCACGAGAAGCGCGCGTTGGTGTTGTAGGGGGTCCACACGTCGAGACACACGACATTGATCCGTCTGCTTTTTCGACCATTTCTCGCTTCAGTGATTTTCGCACATCTCCGAGCACACAGCGTCAACGTCACGACTCCAGGACGGTATTGGAGAGAGCGTGGACCGCGCTGCTCGTCAGCTTCTTGCCGGCCTCGGCGTTGTCGCCGCGCCGCCGCGGCTTCTCTCTCTCTCCCTCTCTTTTAAAACTCCTATATCCGATCGGGATCTCACGTGTGCTCTTTTAATCACCTGCTCCCGGTTTTGCCTATCTGTTTACCTGGTGGTGCTACTGACCGAATTTCCGCTCTCCTCCCCTCTTGTCTTGTTGACATCGGGCCGCCCCACGACTTGCATGTGTTTGTGCGAATCCACGTGGAGTTCTCGCCGCGAGAGAACACCGGTACTCTCTTGCCTACTCTATTCTTTCGAATTGTTCTGTCTGCTCTGAAGATATTGTGCGATCGTGAAATACTGATTTTGTGCGTGTGCAGTCGTGATTGACGTGCTGCGAGTTTATCGTTTGTTTTCATTTTCGAATCGTCGAGATTTGAATGAAACCTGTTGACGGTGCGTGGACTGATTGATCCATTCTCCGGTCAACAGAACTCTCGCTGTTCGAATATATATATACGCTAACCACCGAATCATTTCGACACGCATTGTGTTGCCAGTTCAACTATTTTCGTTAGGAAACTTGACGATTTTAGTCCCGACGTGCCATTTGAAATATCACGATCCCCTTGGGGGACATACTAAAGTTTCATTTTTCTTAAACTCCATTTGTCGGACGCTCGTTCTATTTATTTCGGTTTTCGATTCTGCAAATGCTTGACACGTTGGTCGAGAATTGCGGCGAACTACTGTATGGCTTACCAAGCTACAGCAAACGATTTAAACGCGAGAACGGGTCTTATCACGGATTGGATCACACGTACAATTGGTTTCATGATTGCGATAGGTAGGATGCGATTTTGTGTTTCCGTTCTTTTTTCCCGCCCTGTGTATAAATTGGGCACTCTTCACATATGACTAACCTCTACCGGTTGTCAGTTTTATTTGGCTTTTAGTTTACTGCTTAAAATTAGTTAACATTGTTCACCACTCACCTATACCCGTAACAAAGCCGCCATTAACTGGGATAAATGAATTAGGAGTACCTCTTCTCCCATAGGCTAGGAGGAAAAAAAGTATTGTGGGTCTGTCCAGGTGGTTTTCAAACTATTTGAAAGGTTTCAATGCAAGTTTCGAACTTATATAACTTATCTTCTCCATTGTCTTTACATGAACGTTAGTAATTGGGAAGACTTTCATTTCAACATATGTTTCGAAAATCATCTGTGTTTACAGTTTAAAACTTTTTATCGGCTTTGACAATCGACGTTCCTAAATTTTCGGAGAAGTTATGAAATCATAAAGCGTTGACTAGTTTAGTCGCATTATGCCGCACGTACATGTGCATACTGCAGATATTTTTTTCATTAATTGTTGGCCATCTACGAACAGCATTGCACCTGCATTACATGTGTAAACGTCGGCATGCACATTAATTTATTTTAATGGCAAGGACGAAATTTACTGCAGTATTCGGATATTGTTTGCTTTCAACACATATTTTATTACAGTAATTAAACAATTGCAAGCTCACGTTGTCGCACCTGTCCCGCCCATCGACTGTACGTAGTTAACAGCATACATAATGTGGCACCCGACATAGGCAGCGTGTGAACCGCAATGAATATGCATTGCGAAGCCAGCAATTCAGGACGAGCAAACAATAAATACGTGATCACTTTTTGTTCAGTCATCTCAAAGGACGTAAATATGTGTGCTAATTTATCTTTTCAGAAACGGTACTATTTCGCATAGGGACAAACCAACTCCTTTGTAAACGTCACATAGTGCACGCATTAAAATGTGGAAGTAGCTGTGCTGTTATGTTAACTTGCATTTTCCACAGGTGTGACAATTCATCTGTATCATTATGGCGCACTTTAAAAAATAACTGACGTTTGAGAGTGGCTGGGGAAAAGTGGTATCATGAAAATGGTCAGAGAATCGCTGGGATATATCTTCTCTCCACGTCCATCCACCCTCCCCCATCCCCGCATACGATGCAGCGAAAGATTTGTAGAACACGATCACGTGATCAAATTGCGAGAGGTGCAAACTGAATCCGATCGAGTCAAGGTCTAATCTGCGTCGCACATGTACACTAAACACTGAATAGCCCGTTCCGCACGGTTATTAAAAGGCGGTTGGCAAGACTTGTCAGAGATTTAGAATTTTAAGTGGGCCTAGATACAGTACACTATGCACCAATCTCGAAGATATAGTTGTCAGGTTCCAATGTCTAAGTCGAGCTGAACTTAATTATGAAACAGTGAGGGATTTAAATGCTTAAACTGATGGCTCAAGTGGCGAGTCGATCTGCACTGTAAATCGAGGAGTCATAATTTGACATTGAAAAAGTGTCGTTCTTAGATTTTTCCCCCAATATATTTAATTTTAATGTGGCCTTTTCCTATTGGTGTGGATAGAACGTATGAATACTGATGAGAGTTGGGAGTACATATTTCTGACATAAATATTATTAATGGATGGGACATTGACGTTTAAAAATATATTCTATAAGCCCTGTCGTCGAGCTTAAAAAAACTAGCGCTTGTCATGATTATTGGATTACGCCTTGTCGCTTCGTTCTTAAAATCTGGTCTAGATCTTCTATTTAATCTTATGTTTAAAATGCGATCAATTATATTTGGTATTTAGATCGACGAAAAATCTTGAGCATATCACATGTTCTTTACTTCAATATTAGTCGAGCACATTCTGCAATGCCCCTTAAGTGCAGTCACGTGATAGATAGCCTACTTTGTTCCCTCGTCGGTCGCCAGTCATCCCGGACGATCCTTAACGATAATCGTTAGTCGCGTCGCCATCCGTCATAGGGTATATGCATTTTTTTTATAAATAGAAAAAATTGGCGAGTTACTGGCCGACCTGTGTGCACTCTCTGCTGATTGGCGGCTGATGGGCGGTTGCCCGAACTATGATCTCTGGCACCCCGCGTTCTTGGACGAGGGAACTGTTGCACAGAACGAAAGTCAACTGCAACCGAAATCGCACAAGTTGCAGATTTTTCGGTTTCTCGCTTGCTGGTCACAAACATTTGACTGATATTAGCTACACAATATCTGGAAACTACCTTAGAAACTTGTTTAAACGTTTAGTAATCATAGGTGTGACTAATGAGAAAGTTCGCCACTCGGTTCATCTTTCATTCGGTGCCGTCCCGAATTCACCTTTTCTAGATTTAATAGGTGTGACTAATGAATTTGTATCCCGATTTCGACAACTGTCAATGGTACAGGGCATCTTTTAACAAGTGCTGTCCATCACATCCGCCACTATTGTCAATCACATGTTAGTTCCGTGATCGCGGGTTCGATTCCCGACAGAGACCTTCGGAATCTTCGCACGCCTTCCTTCGGAATGGAAGTAAACCCTCTGTACACGTTAAATATCAATACCCCAGGCAGCTTATTCTAAACCTGGGCTAAGGAAAATTACCAGGCCGCCTCCTGTTTTTTAAGGGCCAACACGTTGGTGAACCTCCTTAACAAATAACTCAATATTATCCACCACTTCCAAGACTGCTCTGATACTGTTTTAGCCTTCAGAAACACCTTATTTCCCCCATCTACCCTAATTAGTCGATACTCCCACCAAGATTAAAAACTGAATGACTATGCTAATATCAAGCAGTAACAATGCCCATCATATAATGGAGGCATTATAATCCAAATAAAAAGTATTGAATGACAGGAAAACTTGATCCGTCTTCTTTGCGCACTTGTAATACGTAGTAGTGGCAGTTCTTCTCGAAAAGTCGTTGGTTCGTTCGTTCGTTAAAATAATAAAATATGCTCAGTTTACATGTGACGGCGTCTCCCATTAATTTTGTCCGTTTGGCGAGCGGTTGCTCTACATTGAGGGGAAACGTAAAGGCGCGAGCTTCCGAAATACAAATTGCCGTATTATAGATTGTGACGTAGTAGAGTCACGTATATCTTCATGGAGGAGGTGGCCGTTGTTTTTATTGTTTGAGGACAACCGGGGCTGATGTCCAGGAACTCGATGGCGTTGTTGTCAAACGTTTATATTTACATTTTCTTCAGTGCTTTGCTTCTTAAGCTATAAACGCAAATTTGTTCAACCACTGTTTTGGAATATGCAACCCAACTTTGACCTTGTGGTACCAGAATTTATTAATAATTGGCATCATAAATTTTTTATAATTGCTTTTCGTGAAATGCAAATTTGGGCTAGAAATGGCGTTCCTACGTAGCAGACAGAGCATACCTTGGCTTGGCACAATGAGAATGGGGAAGGGCGTATCGTAAGCTCGTTGCGCAGGGTGTGCCTGAATTAAGATGATGATACGTGCCCGACCCACAACCGCTCTCATAATTTTCGTATTTTGCATGGCAATAAAAAATATATTGACGGGCTGTTTTCTGCGAAACCAGATCTACTGACGTCGAGTGAGTGAGTGAGCTAGACCAATTGCTGCAGTCGATTCGGTCACCAATCGAGTCATCATTTGCGAGACAACCGCTCTAGCCTACACCTCGCGTTTTGTATCTGCATGTTCTGTTCCTGTGCCGACGTTCATAGAAACTAAAATAACATATGCCCACTTGAGAGGATCTCGGTTGCTGAGACGCACAAAAAACGATAAATGAAAATATGATTGTAACTGAACACTTCGAGAGAACTTACCCCTTTACAGTGCTAAAACAACGTGATCTGTAATTGGTAGATCCAGGTCTTTTTTTCTTAGTTTCCTTCCTGCGTTCTCTGGGTTTTGTCGTTTCCCAAGACTTGTGATTGAAATCTGATGCGGAAGACACTCTGTGTTGATGTATCGGATAAAGCACAATTTTCAATTTAAAAAATAAACTGCAATTTTATTAATGGTTAACAGTTATAATGACTGGAAAATCGTTCTACGTATTGATATACATGTATATGTATTCAGCTGTATCATATATTCATGCTCATTGCCATCACCATTCATAAATATCCCGTTCCGCCCCCGCCTCGACACAGCCCACAATTTCCCCAACAGCGCTGGCAGTGACGTCGCTGCCAGGAGAGATATATTCACGTGTAAGGAGCGTGTTGCCAGGTCAAACACTGGTCTCACTGGGTCTCGCTCTATCGGGTCACTTAATAATTGTCTAGTGGGTGCACCCATTTGCGGATGATATGCCTACCTGTTCTTCACGGGTTCTACACGGGAAAACGTGTCTCTTTGAACGTCCCCATGTCTTATTCGTCCGTTGAGATCGGGCGCCTTGGTGAAGTTTAGGAGGCATGACTCGTCTGACTGTGGTTCGACGGTTCCGGGTTCGATTCCCGGCGCGGGCTCTCGATAGTTTCGAACCCGGGGTACTGGTGAAAAGGTGCCACTCACACAGTGTCTAAACACCAATAGGGATACAAAAAATCCTGTAGTGCAGGGACTACAATGAAGAGAAATTAAAAAAAGACGTCCACCGATAACCGGACTTTTTCATCGTCAACTTTGGATGCATGTAGTAAAACCGTTTGGGATATCAAGAAACATGGGATTCCAAATGCTGTATTTGGTTTTTCGATGACATATCTGCGTTAACTTGAACTGTTCAAGAACATTTTAGATATTTATTTCTTGTAAAGTTGTTCAGTTTGCGCAGTTAGCTTTCTATTTTGCCAGAACTAAATATTTATCAACAGTTATTGTTGTTTGAAAGTCGTCAATTATTATTTTTTTAAAACAAGAAAATTGCTCACATAGAATGACAAACGAGTATTTGTTCGTATTTTGTTCTCCAAGGAACTGTTCAGCAAACTTCGGTAATACAGCCCGTAGTAGTACGTGTAGTTTAAGCGGTTGTCTCGAACAGGAACGAGCAGACTCGCCTTTGTACGCTCTTGACTGACAACTGAGTGATGCGACTCGAGTCCTCTTTCTCGCTACCTGATTGATGGGCAGCCTGAGTGCATGTAACATGTCCCGATGGCAACCGAAGAGCTGACCGAGGTGGCAACAGCGTGCGCCGCTGGTTGTGGGTGGGGGCGTAAACCATCCTGGATGCGCTGTGGCGCAGGAAGACGGGCGGGTGGACAAGCCGCTGCGCAATCCCAACTCACAGCCGCGCCTGTGGAAGGTGCAGGGTGGCCACAGACGTCCACGTTTTGTGTGTTGTGAGAATCTGGCGCTGCCGCCTTGGCAACAGGTTTCATATAAATCGAGGCGCCCCCTCTGCCGCCAAGGACGCCGCGGCTCCGTGCCACGGTGATCAGATGCTCGAGTGCGCCGCACACGCGGCCACCTTGGAGGACAAACATAATGTGCTTGTTTGCTGGGGTATCACGTTTTTTGGCCCGAGTGTGGAGCGAGTTGTGGTCTGGTGTCTTGTTTCGCCAAGTGCAGGCGTAATGCGCATAAATTCTAGCGATCACAATCCCACTTTCATTTATGTAATGATCATACTAAAAATGATTGTCTTTAAATAAAAATATTGCATATCGCAATTTATAAGTATTTCAATTTCGTTGTTAAATTTATCATGTTATGAATTATAGTAAATCGACCGTCTATCCATGATCCATTTAAATATTTAGCCGCTTTTACATGAGCCTTTATAAGAATTGCACTGCTACTTGACACACTCAGGTTACAGCTTAGATCCCCCTCCACCTAAGTTTTTATTAGAAATCTACTTTTCTGCAGGGGGCCCATTTGTGTCGCCAATTTTGTCTCCAGCAAAATGATATCAATTATCAACTATTTTGATTGAAGTAGTTCAATATGCATTTGTTTAAACACTTTTGCCTTCGTCGCATCATCTACGCATGCAGATTGTGTAAT
>JAQGBY010002515.1:0-22735 GCA_034698785.1 Mycogona germanica
GAGCCAAAGCCCGCGCCGGGAATCGAATCCGGGACCGCCGAACCGCAGTCCGTCATAAACCAACTGCGCCACGACGGATCGTACAAAGTTTAAAATTTAAAATAAAATCGTTTAGAGTTTAAAATTAATTGGGAGTATTGATCCATGGTGAAGCCCGGTGCACCGATCTCCATGTGCAGTAGTACATGTGCACGAATGAGGTTCTGAGTACCCTTTTTTAACCAGGCGATGACATACAGTCTACATTTAGTCCAGTCACCAATCGCTAATACTGCGGTGGTAGCCACGTATTTTTGCAACCGATTTACCATCCATCCCTTCCCCGATCCTATTCTCCCCCTTTCCCTCCCGCGACAGCTATTTTTACGAGGGAGCAATGGAATGAGATGGGACACAGTTGGCGGTGGTTTTTGCCACCGGAAAAAAAATCGAATTTCTCTCCCCCGCACCCACCCACGCGTCTACAGAAGGCTATGGTCTATGTGGTCCTGAGACTTGACGCCAAAACGACCTCGTCTCCTGAATTCGTATATTTTTTTAAATAAAACTTTTACCAGTAGTATTTTTTGCAATCCTTCCTGGCCGTCAGGACGGTTGCATCACCATAAAATCACCTGAAATTCTTTTCAGAGAGATATTTAGTAAAAAATAATTTCATTTGCGATTATCATTTCGTTTCTTATTGTTGCCAATTAAATGTATGAGATGGAAGAAGCATTACCCGAAAGAACTCTGACCGAACGTTTTCAGTCTGGAGTCTTCAGTCGGAGCTATAACTATATAGTGAAAGCATTTTGGCCCAGGGCTGAGCCAATGAGCTCATTTTTGAACCTCGCTTCTCTACTACTCGAGTGGATTCACATGATGTCAGGAGGATATAGGGGGGAGGGGCAACAGGGTCTGGTGGACAGGGCACACACCATTTCGCGCAAATTGACCACTGGTCAGTGGGGACCTGTTGCCACGTGCCACTGACCGTAATTGATCCGTTGGTGGCGGCTCGCACCCGGAAGTTAAGTAGTAAAGCTTAGCCAGAACAGATCCCATTACATTTCTGTGACTCTACTCCCCTCTCCCTCACGACTTTGCCGACGGTTAACGGCCGTCGGTCACCACACACACAGCCCCCCACACGCAACCATGACACAAACACAGCTCATGAACTTTTCAGTTATTTTCAAGCAACAGGTGCTGGAAACTAGCCGCCCTTGTGCTATTGGACATTTTTTCGACTGAGTTATTAACATCGCCAACTAGTTGGAAATTATTTCATTTATAGCCGCCCTGTTCTTAACAATTCTGAACTCAAGTTGAATCTAACTTGAAAGTCTTTTGAGATAAGGGCAGCAGCATGTCTGCGTTGCAATTCTTTCTCGGTAGATGCCGCGTTTACTTTTGGTTAAACTCGATGGCGTCGAGGTCTGACAAGTATCAATACAGGGCATTGAATTCTACAAAACAGAATATGCCATAAATATATATATATATTTGAAACTAGCTCATGCACTTCTTAGTGTACAACTTTTTAAAGTTTTAAAAAGTGTACTTGCTTCTTCGAGTTTTTGAAACTTTTGTGCATGCAAACTATTCCACACACAAATCAGAAGTGCCGTTTTAATTAAGAGATAAACTTATTGAAAACAGCAAATCACTGCACCATGCTATATGTGCTTGCCCAATTCGTGAGACGCCCAATTTGAGCCACTTCATCAATAAGAAACCAAAATGCGAGTCTACAAAGAAGCCGGAGTCAGATTCAGAATGAGATTTCTGCAATACCGTTGTAAATTACAAATGTTACAATATTTGTACGGCAAATTAAGAATTGGCTGATAATTACGCCTTTGTATTATGCCCGAGTGTGCCCTGCCTTGCAAACAAGATATTCGGGGGGTAACGACGTAATTGTCACGTAATCATATCGATCAAACTTTGGTATCGTCGTTTTCCAACGATATTGCTTCACTCGTGTCGAACGCTTTTGAAATATTCTATCGTACGGCGATGCAGCAGTTTTCAGTGGTTCCTTTGATAGACATCGTTGTGAGCAACGCCATCAACGCCATTGTAAAACAAATCATGGAAGGTGTGTTTAGAGATTGTTACGTGTTTTGTAACGAGAGAAAAGTAATTCAAGGGAATTTCCATTAAAATTTTAGAGTTCGGTCGTAGCTCGAGCTGGGCTCGATTCTCGGTGCGGGTTCTCGTTTATTCGATTCCGGGAATCCGTTGTACTGTTGAAAATGGGTCTTTCGTAGTCCTGTAATCGAGTAATGAACAAAATCGTCAGAAATTAAATAATATAAAAAAGATGGATGTTTTGACAAATGGGAACTACGAACTGGAGGGATTGGTGGAAGATGCTTGCTGCGGGCATCCGTCGGTTGCGCCTCAAGCAATAGTGGGTGGGTGTAAGAAAAAACACCATGAGCAGTGAGGAGATGGGAGTACTGCTGCACAGAACTACTGAGACACAGAAAGAGAGAGAGAGAGAGGCTCTCCACTGCTTTCTGCACGTGCCACGTGGTCGTGTTGTCTTGAAATCGGCGCGATGGCATCGAGGCTGCCAAAAGCGCTCGCCCGTTCCCGCAGATCGACACACGTTGCGCCGTCTCTCTTCTCCGTCCAGAGGCGAAAGAGAACAACCGGAATACCACCACCACCACCAGTTCGGAGAATGTCGTGAAAAGTGCGAGCGCGTCCCGTCCCGTCTTTGAGAGACCACGTGCTGCCGACCAAGATCATCTCGTCCTTCCTGTGGTGACGATCCTCCGAGCGCGAGTGCTCTCTGTCCACGGTCACCATTGCGGATTGAATTGGTGCGTCGCCGCCTGTTGCACTCGGATAACCCCCTGGATTATTATTATATTCGTGCTGGTGAATTTACGGAACGCATTTGTTGGTGGGTGCGGGTGGGACATTTTTCTGGATCGCGCGCGGGCGGACTGTCGCGGCGACTGAGCGCGCACCCACGCGCGTGCCAACTCGCGCTCCCGGTGACGTCACACGGCGAGCAGACGAACCTGTAGGCGTCTGCTCGTACTGTGGTGTTGAGGGGAGGGGGTGAGAGAATCCGCGGCGTACTTGTT
Source organism: Mycogona germanica (assembly GCA_034698785.1). Lineage (NCBI taxonomy): Eukaryota > Metazoa > Arthropoda > Diplopoda > Chordeumatida > Chordeumatidae > Mycogona > Mycogona germanica. The sequence goes on from JAQGBY010002515.1 coordinate 3,090, forward strand.
TCGTCGAGCTCCTCCGGCGCTCTCTCTCGCTCTCTCGCGCTCGCTCTTTCTCGCGCGCTACACTCGCGTCGCCTCATCGGCCCAACCCCTCTCCGCGCGCGCGCTCCGTGATCGGTCGCGCCACTTCTCGGCGTCCGAGGGCGAAAAACGTGTGGCCACGTCCAGCAGCGAAACGCGCACACACGCACAAAACGAACGCCAGCCTCGGCGAGAGCGAAAGTGCGCCGCCCCATACACCCGAGTCTTAACTGCTGGCTCATCTTTTTCTGCCAGCGCCCGATACCAGGACAACAGATTCCACAGTGTATGAGCGCTCGTGGCCTATAGCTCCCCGCTCCGCGCCATAAAAACAACTTATATATCGGGGAGAGTGTGTGTGTGTGTGCGTAAAAGAGAGAAAAACTTCGTCGTCCTTCCGATCTTTTTTTTCACCGCCACCACCACCACCACCACCATCGTTTTTCATCCCACCCCCTCCGCCTCCTCGTATTTCTTTTTCACTCCATATTACAAAACTCTTTTTCTCCCACTTTTTTTTATTTTTTTCTCCCCGGCTCTTAATTTTTTCCAACAACCGCAACCACCTTACCATCATCACCGCCCTTCAACCTTTGCGGCTTTTATGATACAGAAATAGTTTTTTGTTGCCAGATTTTCTTTTCTTCGTCGTCTCATCGTCAAACCTTTCTCTCTCTTCGATAAGCTCCTCGTCAATCGCGGGGGTGAGCTAATTGCGTAGCTGGCCCCGGACCCTTATATTGATTGAAGAGGGGACATACGTTTACTAGGGTCGTGGACCGCCGACCCCAACCTCCTCTCTCTCGCTCAACCCCCACCTTTCGCCAACTACCTATCCTCCCCCACCCCAATGTCCCCCCCTCTTGCTCGCCATTACCTGGAGCAAGCGGACTTGGTGCACCTTTTCGGGCACATCGCCTCTCGAGACGTTCTCCTATTCGACGCCGACAAGTTTCGCGTCGCCAAAAGTTTGTTTGGCATCAACCAACTTGGAGAGCCAGTGTGATCGCGTTCACCGCTGCGGACGTCTTGTTGGATTTTCGTGAATTTTTTTTGTTGGTGCACGTGGTCACCCACACCAATTTTTACCTTATCGCGGACTCCACTTCTGTTACGTCGAGCTCATGTGATTTTTTTTTAGTGCAACCCTGACCACCACCACCACCACCCATCGACTCTCCGCCACCACCTTCGTAATTCCATCGGATTCGATTTTTTCTTCAGGCAACACTCGACGAGCACGAAGCTCGCTAAAAGTGAAGAAGAAATACTTCCACGGATTCTGTGCGCGCTCTCCGTTTTTTATCGAGACCGATAAAAAAATATAGATTGGGGATAGTGTTATTTTTATTTAATTCTTGGACTGGCCAAGAAGGAATCCATCACTTCAATCATCTTCGCCCAACGACACGATTCGAAAGTCGCCACCATTATTAATGTCCGAACGAACTTGACAGGTGACACGAGGTGACACGACGCGCGTTATTAAAAGACTCGAGAGGTGGAAAAATCCACACACACACGGACATTTAATTCGCAGAGACGTATACATAATTATCGAGGAGAAGATCTTATACGAGGTTTTTAAAAACAAAAAAGAGATACAATATTTGCGATAAATTATTACCGATGTTTTTTGTGCTCGCGCGCCTTCGATGTGTGCGCCTGTCTCCGTCTATGTGCACCGGACTGTGTGCATTTCTTCGTCCATTTTCGAACCCAATTAATTGCTGATTTGACCGCCGGGAAACAGATGATTGTTGCGCGGGTGTTCATTCACGTTGTCTGACGGTTGTGTCGCGCGTAAGAGACAACCCCTACCCCCTCCCCCTTCAACCACCAATCTCGGACTTTTTATAATCGTTAATCCGGACATCGTCTTGATTTTTTTCTTCTCCGCGCCGCACCCCATCCCCGGACACTTGACCAGCCACCACCCCCAGCAAAGGTCCCGAAGAGCCACGCGCGCGTGGAGCGGGAACTTCTTTGTCCAATCCTGGACCTGTACTCGGCAGGCGCCCCGGCGGGCGACTATCCGGCCTCCAAGATGTACACCATGTACAAGGAGTGCAAAATTTCGCACAAGGATCTGTGCATGGGGGGCATGATGAAACCCAGCGATGCCTCGCCCGCCCCCGACGACTATCCGGCGCTCCAGCAGTACCATCACTCCAAGGTAAAGTCTCTCCCACATCCCTTGACCCGTGCGGGGCCACTTCCAGACTCTCGGACCCTTATGATATTTGTCAGGGTGGCCCACCAGCGTGTTCGTCTTGAGCCCCACCCAGGGGGCGACCCGGTAAAGGCACAGGACACGAGGAGATTAGCAAGAGAGGAAGCGGGGGCGGGGCGATCCGGAACACATAGGGCCAAATTATTTACAGAGGGAAACTTTATTAAGATCCATTTGTAAATTTTGCGCGTGTAAAAGACATAACTTTGCCATTGCCATAACCTTTTCAAAAATCTTTTCTCTGTTGGAAATAAACAGTTGTGACCAATGAATATAAATACATGTATTGCAATCTGATACTAAAATATAATTTAAGAAATTCTTCTGCTCATTCATTCCAACCCCAAAAATTGTTTTTGGTTTTTGGAATATTCAAAAATAATCACTCGCAAAGTTGTTGTCGGAGCTTTGGGAGAAAATTAAGTTTGCTCTAAGATCAGACTTATTTAATTGAACGGCACAGTTATCAAACTTTTAAACATGGCACAAGAAGTTGTCAATTTTCGGTGAATTTACTGTGAGCAGATTTTGAAAATGAAAGTATTAATGAAATATTTTATGTTGTGTTGTGGATCGCCCTTAAAAATATCATGACATTTCAAAATCTTCTTCCCCTCCGTAATATATCCCGAGTGAGACGTTCAGGTGTGGTGGGTCACATTTGTGACTGGTTCGGACCTCACCTCGCTTATTCAATGCCTTGCACCCTTTAGGTGGTAGCTGTCCTGCAAGGGGCCCTTTCCCATCACAACTGCTCCCCCAAATGTCCAAAGTCGTCATCTCCCCTTGCGCCATCAATTTTTTTATTGTCGTTTGCTGCGCTTCCGTTAATGATGTTTCTCGATGTGTAATTATCTTTTTATGGTTTTATGTCTTTGATTTTTTTGCCGGTTCGCTCATGAGGATACCACCCCACTCCCCTTCATATGCCCCTCGCTCCTTCTTGTCTCATAGCTTCCTGTTTGTTCCTGGATTTTTTTTTTGCCGTTTCTCAATTTTTAGCCTAGGGCTATAATCGCGAAAGTAGGCGTTTTTGCACGCACAGTATACACACAATGCTAAGTGTGTCTACGCGAGACCGTAGCTTGTGTTCTCTATGGGAGATTTTTAAAAAATAAGCGAACTGTAGAATTCGAAACACAAAAACCTGTTCATTTTTGTGGGTTATGTCTTAAATTAGTTTATCGTTCTTATTTTCTGGTGGATCTTGTCTTTTTGTTTTTTGCCTGAAACCCTGTCTATATTTATTTTAAATCTTCCTTTTAATTAATTCAACGGTTGTTAGACGGCTTTTTACATTATAGATTATTCTTCGCTTAGCTCCATGGAACCCCCATTTTGATTTGTCGAACCCCAGACGACATGACATCTCCATGGATCCAAGCGTGGATAATGTAAACAAAAAAACTGCCGTTTATAAATATTCCCCTGTATCCGATATTCATTCAAATGCATTTAGACTAATGGGCGAGTCGATCGTGAATAGGAGGAACATTTCATTCGGCGCATTTCTGATAATTCTCCTACTTGGACAGTGAAAACGTACGTGAATTGGTTTCGATGAATGCCGGCCGGGACATCACTATTTCGCCGGGGCGGATGCAACAGTTTCTCGTCCCGTCAGAAAGAGCATTTCGTGTTGCATTTTCGTTCGTCTGAGGTTAGGTGGGGAGCGGGAAAATTCCGGATAAACGAAAGCTATTTTCCATTGAATCCATTCATAAATGTACGATTCCGGCTATAAACAAGCACGCTGGCGTGAACTCCCGACAAGTTCCGGTTATATACGATTTCCAAAGTTTGTAAGCATTGTGAGCAAAAATTCACTGTGGCTGAAAAGCTGCACGCTTGATGAAGGGAAGGAATCGTTAACGAAATCAGGCGTACAAAAATTATTCAATTCTCAATCTGATATGGACAATTGGTTCGCGTCGATTTTGCATTTGATGTTTGGTTTAAGATTTGATTTGATAGTTTTGCTGTTGTGTGTGTGGTCACCAAATTATGGGTTGTTAAGACAATATTTTCGTATACTGTATCCATTTTTTTATATTTAATTGTTATGGGTATCGTACTACAGATGATTCTGTACCACCGTGCGCTTGAGCACTATACGAGGGGCTCACAGTAAACCAGTTATTTGTTGAAGTATACGCGTTGCAGTAATAGAATTTCTTAATTTCCACTATAATATCACCCTTTCCGTACATTTAGGTATTTCATAATAGGAATATACGACCCCCTACAAAAGTTTCTGACGAAAAGTCAAGATCGTTTGTGTTCCATCTTCAATTTTTAATAGTGTTGGTACGTTTGGTTCAAGTTACAATATTTAGTAGCGTTCAGTTGGAGATCTGGTCCATCCTTATTTTTTTCTATTGCCAATTCGAATCTAAATATATATTAATAACGTTAGCTGTATAGCGTACCATTTGGTTTGCTTGATCAAGATTTCTAAAGTTCAATTTGATTGTCCTGTACGATTCGCTAAAAAAATTATCATGTAAAACGATGGTATCGTTTTACTGGGAGAAAGATCGAGTGCAATAACATAACCGTTGTATTGTTTTACTATGTAAAATTGAATATATCTATCTAATTAGTTAATATTTATCTTATCATAAGACATACACGAGTGTGCTCTTGCATTCGGATGTTATTTTTGCGTTGGCTAGGCATACTTCATCTTTGCATGTGTTCTAATCAGAATTTTGAATATACGATACCAGTATGTTTTTTAAGTGAATCTGTTTATGGGCTCAGTTCAATTTCAATTGTTTTTATAAGTTCGTATAATCATCTACGTTGCATATTAGTCGTTGCGAATGGCGCAAGCAGTGTGTTCGTGGGATAGCCGTATAACTCACAACTTGCTTGGATTATTTATATCGCGTTAGTTGATACGAGTAGAACTTATTCCTTAGCATTGTTTCTTCGAGCTGCTCGAATTTTTTAAGCATCCACCTAACCTCATTTAATTATTTTTTGTTTATGTTGGCCGTTGAGAAACTTTTAATAGATTTCGATTAAATATTTAGCGGACAAACGAATTCTAGAACGCATTACGTCATGGGCGTTTGCCACTTCTCTACTGTGTTGTAAACAAACTTAGGATCGCTTCACGGAAAATGTCACAGCCATTTCAATGAATTTTTGCGCTGACTTTGAATAAGGACACATGCTACTAGCGGTAAATACAAGTTGTACAGTACTAAAATTATTTACATTTGGGAGAAGCGCGGACAAAAATACTGGCGAGCTTTTTGATGTAGAAGTCTTGTTTATAAAGTGTGATGATAGTTAATCAGTGTAGAAATTATGGTTTGTGATTTACGTTTTTTAATAAATTTGTATAATTCCAACTGAGACCTCAAGGAATCATAAAATTGTTGAAACAAATGTGGATAACAGAAACAAGGATTTTTGAATATTTTATATAAGAGAACTTGCCACAGTTGCTATTCCACATTACAAACTATTGCACCTGTACGTTTACGTTTGGCATATAGCAATGGGTTTTAATATTTGTTGGCAAAATGCTGGAAAGGAGGAGGAGAGGGCACTATAAAACTCGGTTACCTGTATGGAGGAGGTTAAGAGTAGAGCGCCTTCGCTGCAATTACATTTTGGAATTCACGTTTTCCCCCTCAACCAACCAGCAGTGGAGCAGACATAAATAAATACAGACTTCACATCCACGTGGGGAGCCATTACTGGGGCGTGTTGTCCGTGACGCAAACATGTCGTCACATAGAAGTTTCAAAAACTTTCGAACTCAGTATCTTGGTGATCCGAACGTACACACAGACTTTTATTCCATTTCGCGCATTCACTTTCCGAATCTCAATGCACCAATTTTTTTTACTGTTTGCTTTTCAATGGGTCTGAAAGTGTACGAGCATTGAGCATTTTGTTATCGACTAACACCATGTATCCCCCTTATAGTGAGTTTTAAGTTTTTTTTAATTCAAGAGGACACCTTATTCGTGTCTCACTCTTCCCCCCCTTACACTTTCACTCGAGTATAAATGGCACTCATGGATTAAAGCGAAGAGTGGAGTGAAAAAGAAATCTTGCATTTATATAGGCCAGTAGACTAAAGCCGAATTGGGCCATGTGTGCATTTTTCGGTGTATAGGTGCCCAAGCAGGCAACCCCAAAGTCCGTCTTTTAAAAAAAATGCACCTGTATTACTAGCCAAGCACACATCGTATAGTTCTGTGAATATAAAGGAGTTGCAAATGCACGTTACAGCCGCCCCCTACCTATACCGATCATCCCCCCCTTAGCCACAGGCCGCCCCTTGACTCGGCTGATTAAACGGTGAGCTATGGTCCGGGGATAGGTTATGCCAACGCCCGCTATCACTCTTCATGTCCCGGCGCCGTGGGATCTGATTTTTTTCTTCTTCTCTTCTCTATATATCTCGCTCTTCTTGTATGTATACGGGTGACGAGGGTATTTCCCCGTATTATAATCGCGGCAAAGAGAAAGCGAAAGACCCCACCCGTGTCCCGTCCAGTTTTGCCGGGGTTCGCAAATACCCCCGCGCTCGACAGGATCGACACATCCCCTTGTTTGATTAATGAGGGCTAAAGAGGAGGATTTATGGTCGCGCGAGGGAGATGCTCTCGACATAACCGGCGGCGGCGGTGGCGGTGGCGGTGATACTCCCTCCCCCACCCCCTTATAAATATATCCAGGATGCCCTCACCACCCCCCCCCCCCTTATGTATAGAGAGAGGGCCTACCTGAAGCTTTTGTGCGGGGTGGGCATATTGCGGATCGTGACCGGGCATCGCTTAGCCGACTCTCGTCCGGATCGCGTCGCGACCGGAGCCAACCTTCCCACCGAGCACCCCGGGCCCATATGTGGAGCGATCTCCTCGCTGCGTTTCCATGCACACAGCCTGGCCAATGGTGGATTTTATCCACTCAATTTGCATAGGCGTATTTTGCATATGCTCCAAAGACCCGTCCCCACCTCCTCGTAAAAAAATACAAAGAGTTGTTTTCCAGCTGTTCTCAATTTTTACGCACGTCAATTACAAAAAGGGCGTCGAATTATGCGATAAACTGAAACTGAAAACCTTGACTAATTACCCTTTTTAAAAAATAACATGGTAATTATCGAGATTGTCTTTCTGAATTACAAATTATCGGTCATTTGTTTTTAAATTCAAAAATTGTTTTCTAGAATGCTTAATAATGTCTACAATCAGGCCCCCGTCGGCTCTGCACGTTTTCCCCGGCGGCAAAGGGGGTACTGGTGACTAATGAACGTCGCCGCCGTTTCACGAAGTGGCCACGGTCAGCCGAGTTCGGATATTTAAATGTACGACCGTACATAATGGGCTAATAAATTGTGTATGGTTGATGGTTCTGGTGGCGCCCTTAAAAATTCTCAATTGTAATTTCTTTTCCGTGAGTTCGTTGTTCTCGGCGGCGTTTTAATTTTAAAAAATCAAATGAAAATAAATGCGCATCGTTTACAGTTTTTTATTATTTTTTTTTTGCATCACCTGAAATATTTCTGGAAAATTCGTGAGAAAGACTGGCGGTTTCTTTTAGGCACTGGTCTCGTGAGGTGAGGGAGAGACTGACCGACCGACCCGTGCGCGGGTATAAAGCCGACCTCTCTCGTAGGTTGCGGACGGGATGAGACTATAGTGAATAGCGGCACCAGCACCCCCTTAGTGAGCTTGCCCCATTTGCGGTTGGGCTCACGCGCTTGGTTGCGCGTTGGAATTAAAAGAGAAGAGGGATTCCGATTCGAATGGTGGTGGTGGGGATCATTCAGAGGGGACCCCCTTTCCTCCCCCAACCTTGCGCATCATGACCTGCATATTTTTCAGAGAGAGAGAGAGTGGTTATTAGAGGTTCCAAAAGCAACCCGCTTCACCTATTCCTATTTTTTACCCCTAAAGAAATTTGTGGTGACGCCGTTATTAAAGGTTCTTGGATTCTTCGAGAAAAGGCGGAACTGGCGCGGTCTGGCTCGTTCCGACACGGGATGACGCCGGCGATAACGTTGGAGTGGCGGATGATCCTGGTATGGGTGGACGTTCATTAGTCAACATAGAAGTCGATGGATCAGTTCTACAATACTATGAAATCAAAATTTCAAATTGAAGAAAATTGAGGCAATTTATAGTTTCAAATCATTTTAACCGAATTTCTTTTAAGTAGGGAAATAAATTCAAGAGCCTCTGTTTTCTGCGACTCTCAAAAGACTTAAATATTGGTTTAGGGGTTTTCCACCGATCGTGAAGAGGACTTTTGGAATTCTCAGTTAAAAAATAATGACCTTGTTGCTATTGCGACAGGTCTTCAGACGATTGAATGGACAGATTTTCGAAACACGTTGACACTTTCTCTCACAGTCCGGCCAAGCCTTAACGAAGGACCAGATCGTCTGAGCGCTTGAAAGCCTGTTAAGGGTGGAATTGTTTTGTCTCTGTTTTAATGGCACCAATAATTGTCGTAACGATTTGGTGTCCGCGTACAGAAAATTGAAAAGCGGCGACGATCCATTTTGCCAACGCGAAAGCAATTTCTTCCTAGAAACGTTCTATTAATTTTTCATGCGATTGATGTCTACACGTTCGTAAACATCTAGCATATAAGTTCTGTTCCGAGCATTATATCACCGTATCATAATTAGCGAAACGATCGACGTCATTAAATATTAAAATCTTCGCATCTCAACTGTATGTAGTACTCGTATACAGAATGAACCTGAAAATATCGACCCCTTTTGTTATTTTTAATAAGTCTGACAAAAATAGTCCGATTATTATTAAACTTGAGCATGATTAAGAAAACTGTATCCAGTTTCGAATTCCGAGACTCAAATTTCAATTTTTAAATGTCTAACTGTTAAAGTTGCGCCTTGACGGTGGTGCATTTCGATCACCGATTGCCGCTGCAATACGTCACTTTGTAGCGCGATTGTTCAACTCTGCTGCAAAAATGCCGTTCAACTAAGATAAAAATCCGATGTCAATTCTGATGCCTTGAGTTTCCAAACAGAAGATGGATTTAAGGCGAATTTGAAGAATCTTTAGAGAAAGTTAAACCAAACCGAGACTGTCTACCTTCGTTAAACTTATGAACGATCACACAGATAAACACAGATGGAGCGTCGGTTCGGTCTTTTTCCGGATCCTTTGTTCGGAAACTCGTTAAGACATTTGACTTCATAATTTGTTATTATGTCGTATTTTTATCTTAGGCATTTTTGCAGCAGAGTTGAGCAAACGCGCTACACAGTTGCCAATTACATAAGTAATCGGCAGTTGACAAGCGCCACTGTCAAGGCGCAACATTAGTAGTGAGAAATTTGAAAATTGAAATTTGAGGGTTGGAATTTGCTATCTTAAGTATCCCCAAATTTCATAATAAGCGGACTATATTTGGCCGACTTATTACAAATAATAAATAGGGTCCCTAGTTTCAGGTTCACCCTGTAAATGGTCAGACGTTGACGCTGAGGAGGGCTACAGAGTCTATCCGTCGCTTTCGATATTTTACCTTCTAGTTATCTATATTAATTAAAAATCAATTTCAATTTCCGAATGTATTTTTTTTCGTTTATGCGTGGTTGACACAAAAGTTTTATTGTGATGCAACAACATGCGTGTGTTTTTGGATGGTGGGAGACGGATGTTCGTGCTTATTTGGCATTAGATCGTTACTGCCAACATTCATATGTATCTTGCGTGGCTTACCGCTAGCGGCACTTGTAAGTCCCCCCTCCTGCACCAGAGCTATAAACCTCCGGTTTTGATTTTTTTTTTGCCACTGCGCGTAGACATGCACGTTAGATTACATACTTATAATAAATATAAAAAACCGCAAGTCGTTTTGCCGCCATCGGTTTAAAACAATGGATCCACCCACATCATGAAACTCTCTTTATGATGTGTAACTAGTTTCTGGAGTGTTTATGTGCCACTTCCCCTCTCCCTCCCCCTCGTCTTGTCAAATCACCGTTTGGGTAAGCCAGAGAAATTCTCTCTCGTTCTGAGAGAGGCTGGGAAATTTTTTTACGATTTATGGTCATTCACCAAAACAAGCAATTTTTCATAATGAAAGGTTTTTTTTTGCTCACTTTTTTTGCTTGTCTCTTTGTCCATGTTTGGACATTGTTATCATATCCCACTCATCTACACCCGAGGTCACACAAGTTACCCATATTTCACAAATTCGTAATTTATTTTTTATTGGTAAATTTAGATTCGGTATAAAATGTGAGAATTCATTGCATTAGGGGACTTATCGATACGCATTGTGTTTAATAAAAAGCCGGTTATCGCAAATCGCGAAAGCGCATTAATGCCTTTAAGTGAATTAAAATTTATACAATAAGAAAGTAATTTTCATTACAGTATTTCAAAACTTCATTGTGATGTTGTTTTTTTTAGCAGATTCGTATAATAAAAAAAATTTGGAGGCAGTGTATTAATCATTGCTAGTCTTATTACCATAAGGAATAAGCGGCCATTGCTTGCCCTAAACCGTGGGTACTTGTGCGTGGGCAGGAAATTGCCAAAATGCCCTTTCGTATAATTTAGATATGACGAAGGCGGTCCAATGCCAAGCGCGCTGATATTGAATTAGCAAGACTGACTGCTCAGTGCTCGCACGTTATTATTAAGAGAGAGGGTCTGCGTTTATTTAGACATCAACGTCAGGTCCTCTTGTGGGCAACAGGGGGGTGGAGATACGACAAAGGCGGACCACGGTGGCTTCAACACACACACTCTCACCGTATCACACCAACTAATTATACACCATCAAATAGAACTACTACCCCCTCGTCTACAGAAGTGGACGTGAATAGTGTAGTAGTGAGCTGGGAAGAGCTAATTTTCATCAGTCATGACTTGCAACGACCGATCCCCAGTTTTAGCAGGTCATTTTCACTTTACGCAGGGGCTGGTTAACAAAATAAAAATCGCAAATTGGTTTCGCTGTCTAGTGTCAGAAGATATCATTCCATCCGTCTTCATGTCACCATGTGATAGGGGGGTTATTAGATGTTAAATCAACGGTGAACCTCCTTAACAAACATTTTTGCCATGTAATAAGTTAAAAATGATCTAACTGATTGTGTCCGCCAGCGATAGAAATAAAAGCAAAACTTTTCTTGCAGGTTTTAAAACATATTGCCTTTTCCAAATGATATTTGACCTCACGGTCAGCGGTTGAACATCTAAGATGAAAGATAATTGTCGTTTTGAAAATTTTATTAACATTGAAGGTTGGGGTAATCTTTTTCTCTAGAATATGCACTGGTCCTACATGCCTTCCTTTCCACTACAATGATAAGCGATATTGAGGTAAATGTGCGACGAAGAGAAGCACCAACTTGTGTAATTGGGTTACTTGAACCGGGGAGGGGGATTCGTCTTAATTAAGTTGTTATTTTGTTTAGCTTGTTAAACGGCTAGAACGCGCGCAAGCAAAAGGTCTATCGAATCAAAACTCAGTCGCCGACTCAGACAATCAGAATTCATCAAACTCGACTGGTCGCTGACCGATTTGTTCGGCCAAACTTTGCTATGCGATTTGATAAATTACCAATCGCTGATGCATATTCGATCCTTTGGTTGGCATTTCAATCGGTCCATCAAAACGAACTGAAATTATTTTGCTGTTGGTTGTCTCCTATCGTAAATTCAAATTGATTTACAAATCTGGATTTTACTGTGATCGTTCATGCGTTCTTAGCTAATGCACGATTGCTTGCAAAATTATGATTTATAGCGTACGTGTTAAAAGAGTGTCTGGCTTTTTACATTGGTTGACGTTGGTTTATGTTTTCTGAAATGTGCGTTGTTGAGTCGCAATTGCAAAGAAACCAAGAAGAAAAAAGAGCATGCGGCCAGACATACAATTAAAGTTATTACTCGTATCGAAATTTGACAACTGAGAGTTGTGAAAGATCCCGCGATGCTGCAACGCCTGCTTATAACTGGAGTCGGTTAGTGGAGATTGCACAATTTTTGAACCTAATGATTTTTTTGTTGTCTTGGTTTCACGTCCGTTGTTGAGCAGCACGCATTCGGTCGGCATCACGACTTGCCTAACCTTGGTCCACATGGAGACATTTGAATCATGGGTAGAATACGCGAGGTATAAAGATGCGCTCACCTTTTTCTAGGCTGACTCAACATCAGCGACATCGAAAGCCGATAGTATTCGGCTCAGGATGATGATTTCCTAACTTCAGGGGGACCACATCTGCAAGCTCAAATTCTGGTTATAAAATTGAATAAAAATCTGCCACAAAACGAGCTCGCATTGTTTTTTTCAATTTCCTACTTTATTCATCATTTATGATCAATTCTACCTATTCATTAATGTAAATCAGTTTTATTATTGAAAATTCTGGTATTTTGTGATGAATTGGATTTTAGGATTAAAAAATATTTGTCATCTTGCCAATTGCTTTGTAAAAAAAAATTAAACAAGAAACGCAATTCCACTTCCTGACGCTCGTTCAAATATACAACATACAGTCATTCATAGTGCAAACTTGTATTACTGCCCCTTAAATAGTAACAACCGTGCATGCAAGCGTGCATTACATTTTGCTAACCATTGATTGCTGTCCCTGCAGTAAGGCGATCCAATGCTCATAAAGTACGATGTTTTCATTTGTCGTAACATCTTGGACAGTGGAATTGGAAACGGAAGACTTGTACTGCAACTTGTGGCGTTCTCTGGTGGTGTTCAAGAAACCCTATCTGACAGTTTACTAACTTTGGATGTTGTGTGTAGCGCCGCTAGTGGCTGAAACCGCAGCATATGCCTCTGATGCCTACGCTAAAGGAAATAGCGCTATCTCATGATTTCGCAATTGATTTGAATACCATTTTTCTTCGCTGAATGAAAATAAAAAAGGAAGAAATTGGGTTGTGGCTAATATCACGTTTTAAGTTTATAAGTTCTGCACAAAATTGATTTTCTATGGGTTTCAAGAAAGTTTATTGGTGTTGATATCCGACTATTGCTTTCGCCTTGAGTAGTACCTGAAGTGTGATCGGTCTTCTCTTTGCTCAAATAGGCAAGACGCCCTGGGACTCTGGAGGATGATGCGTGATCGTATCTATAACAATGTCTTCGCGCATACAATGCACATCACACATGCATTTTCTAAAGCCACGACTCCAATTTAACAATTCATCGGCTAGAGTCCTTTCTCTTTCCCCATCTGCGCAGTCCCCCCTTACCCGTATTCAGCATTTTATCAGAGAGAAGAGAGAGCATCACCACCCCCGCATGAGCATCGCAACACTCGTGTTGTCCGTCCTGTATCGACGTCATGTGGAGAGCTCGCTGGAGATCAGAATGCCCGCAAATAATTTCATTTGTAGCGAATAGCTCTCTGGATCTCTCGCTCACTCAATGCACGCGTCTGTCCTCAGTATAGGGGGGAGGGGGAGATGTGGCTCCACTCCAACCACCCCCAACCCAAGTGATCAGCGCCGCCACCACTTCCACCACCACCACGAGCTGTGTGCGTCAATAAAGTTATGCGCCCGTGCCACACAGCCGGCAGCCGATATACTTAATTTAATTCGATAAAGCATTTTTTTGCGAAAAAGTCATTAAGCAATCGATGACGGGTTGGGGGAGGTGGGAGAAGTAGGCGAGCATCACGAATTGGGCGGACTAGGGGACTATGGGGAGGAAGGGAGCGATTGTCTTGGGACTTGATGGAGGGAGAAGGTGGGGGGTGGGGGCGGAGGGACGATGGATACATCTTCCCGAGACCACCGCTCATCCCCCTACACAAGCAGAATCGCTCTGTTATGGATGAACGATAGTATCAAAACCATTGATCGTCAGTATTCAAAACTATCGAATTTTTAAAAAAATTAGGGCGTTTCAGGGCGGTTACCTCCTTAGCAAATAGCTCAAGAAAACAATGTGGAACTATTTTGTTTTTTTTGTAGAAGAGACGTTTCTGGAGATTTGGAATTTGAAATTTCCCATATTTTGTTTCGTTTAGTCATGACAAAGAATATTGATGACGTGGTGGTGGTGGACATGCACATACACTATCCAAGTATTATTATCAATGATTATTAATTTTTAATTTTTCTGTTCGCGGTTGGATTGATGTGGAGAGATGGTGGAGCGGGATGGGCGCGGAGGTTATTTTAATTAAAAGGTCGTGGGGAAATTTAGATTTCAAATTCGCGACATATTGAGTTTTTATTTTTTTATAGCATGGGCGGACTATTTTCTGTAGTATTCTTAGAAACGAAAAGGGCGCGGCCGTTTCTGCGGCGATTCTCCGATGTCGCTTCCCGTGCCTACTGAAACATAATCATTAAAAAGTGTGACGTTTTTTCTGAAATGGCTCGCTGGAGTGTTGAACTCGGCGAAACGTAGATGTCGATAACTGAGTACTTAGGAGGATGTTAGGGGGATAGGGATCACTTTGTTACATGCACAGTGTACTGTATGCGAGGGAGAGATGGTGCGTGCAGAAAAAACATTGATCTTTGTCCCTTGTTTCATTGGGAAGCTGTCATTAATTCGGACTTTCGATATCCCTCCCCCTTCCAGCGCTGGATCTGTAAACATAACACCGATCGCTGTGTGCTGGACAAGGGTGAACGATGGACGATACAAGCGGAGGAGGATGGGAATGGTCAAGGGGGTGGGGACAATCGGCCGAGTTATAAGATGGAGAGGACGGTGAAGCGCTGACAGGTTGTTATCAACGAGCAGAAAAACACAATTCCGAAACGGTTTTTAATCGTCGACCGATTGTTGACCATTACGCTGTGTGAGGAGTCGCCCAAAGAGATGGGGCGGTAGAAGCCACCATCTGTTGACATTTCGCCAGCTGATGGCGTACCTGTTCCCGACTGATGATTCTTTCAACGCGAACCACCATTTTTGAATATATATACATGTACTCTGTATAAGTAAGTTCATTACACATCAAACAAAGTTTCCCCAACTCTCAAATTGTCGTTTTATTAATTTTTTTTGTTAGACGGAGATGCGCGATTTTTGAAATTCGAATTGAAATAAATCCTGAAAAATCTGATTCGTGCTTTTTGCGTCACTTTTGGCATTCAATTCAGCCAGAGAATAGAGAATGTGTGTGTAGGCACTATCTGTTATCGTGTGGCCTACCTTTGGAGACACTGAAACAATATCTTGTACTGTAGTAGACTTCTCCCCTGAGGTTGTTCTTTTTCGCGTTCTACAGCGTGCTCTTCTTTTAGCGGACGTGCGATCACGACAATTTGTAATTTTTTTTCGTGTGTGCCTATGATTAAATTAATAACGTATTGAATGAGTGGGCGGGTGGCCTGTGCTGTGGGAAGTGTGTGTGCGTGTTGTGAGTTCGAGTGGATTAAGATGTAAAGGGCCCTCGGTCCGACGCATGTTTGGATGACAGGTTGTTATCAAACTGGGCTCCCGCAAAAGCAGGGGAAACTATTTTGCCAGACACTAACCGAGAATCGCACCTTCCTGAGGCCATCCATTTGTTTTAGTCCATGATTTTTTTCATGACGAGTATATATGGAAGAAAAAATTGTCTACTTTTTTTCACACGTACTTTTTAAAAAAAAGTTTCTTCAAATCCATCTCTGGCAGCTGATTCTGAACCAATTTACATTTGTTTTGTGCTGACACACTGTGCTGTGTTTGGTCAGTCTAAGACTCCCGAAAGGTATAAGGTCCTCTGTCTACGCTTCTCTGTTTGCGAGTACAGTGTATATTTGAAATTTTACATCCTCACCTACTGTGACGAGGCACGGCTGTTCTCATTCATCTCTCATCCAATGAGTCCCCTAAGTGTCCGACACACACATCGGGGTTCCAGGAGGATTCAGGTTGCTTGTTTTTTAGCGGCGTCACTGATGAAGTATATAGCCATCACCAATAGAACGGAAAGTGCAAAGGTGCGCCTATTTCGAAAACAGGCTCACCTATACAGTATATTCGCGCAACTCACACGTGTAAAGGTGGAGCCAAAAGCGCGAAACATTGTTGAGGTCAAAAAAAATTTGACGTCTGCAGGGCGGTCCGTCGATATTGTTCTCGTCAAAAGTTGGAGCTATACCAGGAATTTTGCCGCTGGATGTATATCACATAATGAAGGGGGGAAATCCTATGAATGGTGGTGATGGGAAATGGTGCCCCCGGAACTACACAGATTAGGCAGGCGCGTATTCCAGCTGCTATATGTGCTTGCTCTGGTTTTCAAGATCTACCTGTGCGATTACATTAGTGATTACAATCCCGCTCGTGATGAAGGACTGGGATTGGCTTGTCCAACTCCCAGAGCTATATCAAACTGATTTTGACTCTACAACTTCGAAGCGCCTTCCTTCGGAATGAAAGTAAAGTCGTGGGATCTGTGATTGTAAGATTAAGGACACGTTAAAGATCCCTACCTGGAAATCAGGCTTTGACTAGTCAAATTATCAGGTCGCCTCATGGGTTAGGGCGGAAAATATGGTGAATACGGCGGTCCCGGGTTCGATTCCCGGCGTCCCTCACATAGTGCCTAAGCACCAAGAGTGGTTCAGAAACTCCTGTTGTGATGTAAACTTGGGGTGATTAAAAAAAAGAATTTCGATAACAAATAAATAGCTCAAGTACTACAACTTCGTAGTGAAATACATGTACTTTCAAGAAACACTCGTTGTGCTGCAGCCTTGCCAATAAATCTAACTGATTGAATAGTTTCCATGAAAATATATCAAGTCTCATGAATCATGACTATTATTTTCAATTCGTACATTACATTTTTACATACAGAAGTATATTGTTCACCAAAATAGTGAATATAATTTTGTAAATTCAATTTTTCCCCAAAACATCTTCCCAAATGATATGAAATGGTGAATTCGGGACGAAATGAGTCTTATGGTTTTGAGAATAATATCAAAACATTAATTAAATTATAGTACGGCCTATTATTTCATTGTTATTATTCCTTTTATGGAGATTACAGTTAGAATGACATTGTTGTTGAACGGGTTTCTTTTCCAATTAATTTCTATAATTTTTTCAAATCTGTTATTTTGAGTCTGAAGAAAAATATTTTCGCAGATTTCTTTTGGGCACTCTTCGCTATTGTGATGTGAACCGCCTTTGTCCATATTTCAATTCGCACACAGCCCATACAAAGTTGTTTCACCGTTTCTCTTGTCACTCCCCCCCCCCCCCCTCACTCGAATTCCCGTGTCAAGTCACACCAGCTTGATGCCGTAATTTGCGCGCTCCAGATTCGTGAGACGGAATTCGACTGTGGCCAAAAATGTCCGCATATGTCGATCGAAATCTGCCAGCGAGTGTCGAGCAAATGTGAGAGCGCCATCTCCGTGAAAAGAACGAGAGAGAGAGCGAGAACGATGCGTCGGAAACCGTACATCAACAGCGAAACAACAACCTTAACTAATCCATGCACTGCTAGTTAAGGAATGGAAGCAAGTTTTTTTGAACTTTTTTTTTTGCTCTCTTCTTGGCCGACATTCACTTTTTTACATGCGCCGTTCGAAACTTTCGGGTGGGGGAGGAACCGGGATCCTCCAAAGTCCTACCAGATTTGGACACTTGGCAAGGCGAACTCTTCGCACCGAGTTATTGCAATTTTTTTCATCCATTACGATGAGCGCGTCGGTCAATCGAGGCAGGTGCATCCATGCCCCAATTTCCGCCGTTTTTAGTCTTTTGCTTGTTGGAAAACGATCAAATAATGAATGCATAACAATTTCTCCTCCCACCAAATGTTGGCGAAAAATTGGAGGTTAGGTCCGCTATGTGCCGAAAACCATGGTTTAATAATTCGCAAGATCAAATTGACAGGTAGAATAAGTTATATCAATCAATGGTGGTCATCCTTGAGTTCGAGTCTGTAATGTTTCGCTCAAATTGGTAAGAAACTGATGGATATGTATGGTGAAGAGGCTGTTTAATACAGAGTGGTCAAATAAGGAATGATTGTTCTTCTCGTGGACGTTTGACCGATCTCGTCGGGTGTTCATGTTTGTGACGGGTCTCGGGAATCTACGTGGTGATGATAGTGGTGGCGGTAGTAGTGGGGGAGTGGATATTGTGGGGATGCTGGAGAACCCCACGATAAGTGTCGGCGCGAGTTCCACTTGGCGAAGACCGTGGAATTTGCTTTTGCCAGTGCCTCGATGCTCTCTGCTAAGGAGGCCTATCTCCGTCTCGCTACTGTCACAGGTGCAGCGGCAGCAGCAGCAGCGCCACAGCAGCGGGTTCGCCCAGACGCGGCGACCGCCTCGCGCCGCTCGTTCCCCGGGACCGGGAACCGGGAGCGGTACCGGGAGAGAGCGAACTCGCGCGGCTGGCTTTCGGGTCTCGGCTTCGGTCAAACACCGGCGATATGTCGCGCGAGCGCGGCTGGGTTAAAAATACCGAAAAAACCGTCCTCAAACCAACCACCCCACCCCCCTCTACACCCTACCGCCGCCGCAGCCGCAACTCCGTTCCAATCGCTGCCGTGTTCCGCGCCAAAAGTTCCGAGCTCAGGAATGTCGTGTGGGCCTTCCCCCCCCCCACTCCCCCGACGCAATGTACCCAGCAGCGGGATGCATATATATATATGTGTTGGCTGAGGGTGTGTTTTTAAATGTCAGGACACCGCGAAAAACGTCGTCGACCTATTCGCGACTCGTGTTATCGCTAGACGACGTCTGTAATGAGGTTAGAAATGTTTGACTTTCGTGTTAGTGTCGTATTTTCTCGATACATCATTTTTTAAATTTAAATTTTGTTTCATTTTTGTGAGCCTCGACCAATCGGAGCTCGCCTGTCGTGTGACAACTGTACTGTTCTACAGAATACGATGTGTCAAAAAATTGTCGCTGTGATTCCACTTTGAAACTGTCGAAGCATTTTGGAGCCGCTTCGGTATGGCGCCGCAAGCAATGATGCAAGCAGCCAATAGTTGTCGTCGCTGCCACCAGCGTCCATGACGGGCGATTTTGTGGACAGATGGCGCTGATGAGCATCTACCCGAGCTCTGGAGTGGGGTGGGGTGGTGGAGGGAGGAAAGACGAGGGCAATGAATCCTTTTAAATGGTTTACCCATTCATAGTTTAGTTTTTTTAAACGTAAGTCAAGCTTCTTTTTTCAGTTCCCTTTTGAGATATCTACCAACACTTTTCTTTTCCCCCTTGAGCGTAATTTGTTCATCGCCACCACCTACCTACCACCAGCATTATCTCATTTCAGTTATTTTCGACTTTTTTATCATTCAATTTTTTTTTGGTCTTGATATTTGATTTTTCGTCAACTAATTTTTTTTGAATAGTATGATATATCGTTAACTGTACCATAGTAGAATATAGGCAGCGCCTTAAAAACTAACTATGTACCGCAG